>CAXITT010000067.1:465041-511599 GCA_964033795.1 Lymnaea stagnalis
TTTTTTTTTTGTTTTTTTTTTTTTTTGCCCTTTTTTCAGGTTTTCCCCTTCATTGTCTTACATTTTTCCTTCCCCCTAACCTTACCGTGGTCCCTCCCCTCCCCCCCCCCCCACATCCCTATTGTCAGTGTCATCTAATACTTCTGTGTGTTCCATTTACAGGCGTGCTGCTGGCGGCACTACAGGTCATACATTGAGAATCAGAGAATCTTGAACTCTTTCAACAAGAGCTTGGAGCACGAGCAGATGAAAGTGGATCTCAGCAACCTTAAAGGATTGAAGTACATGCAAATGAAGCTCTGGCTGATTATGGACCACCCCAGGACTTCACGGCTTGCTATGGTTGGTCAGAACATCCGTCGTCATATATTAGTCTATACAAATCAATGTTCGTGTACAATATGAACACGTGGTTTAAATAGGTCCGGTTTAATGCTCTTTAAATTTAATTTTACATAGACGTAAATATTTCTTTTCTTTCCATCTCTTAACCTAATAGTCCTCTGTCCGTGTTCACCCCAATTTATTCCTTTCTGAAACATTGTTTATGTTGATCTTATGTCTGCCAGTATGTTCTTCTGATCTTATGTGTGACAGTATGTTCTTCTAATCTTATGTCTGCCAGTATGTTCTTCTGATCTTATGTCTGCTAGTATGTTCTTTTGATCTTATGTCTGGCAGTATGTTCTTCTGATCTTATGTCTGCTAGTATGTTCCTCTGATCTTATGTCTGGCAGTATGTTTTTCAACACACTTAAGAGTTAAACCAATTTGGTTTACACATTTGATAGATAAAAGTGTTTCATCAAAATGATGTCATGATTCCGTTCAATTCATTAAATACATTGTAAACAATTTGACGGGAGCATTTCTTAAGATTAACACGTGTTGTATCTCCACAGCCTGACAGCAGTACTTAGCAAGTCAATATTAGTCAGAAGATAATCGTCCAAAGGCAATATCGAATAGCCTCAAAGCATATTTTAATTTTTCCTGCCTATTATTATCGTATGTTTTTAAATTAAGAATTTGAATGGATTAAGTATAAAGTAATATAAGACGTATATTTAGGTAAAAACTCTAATATCATATATAATAGCATGGACTTCTGATAGGATTGTAGGAGTCGTTTTAGCGTTAATTTGCATGGCACCAAAAAAATTCATTTACAATACCAGGAAGTACACAATTCACTATGCACGTAACAGAAGCCATATTCACAAATTACAAGCAGTGGCCAGAGGCAATACGCCACCTCCACCCTGGAATCAACCCAGAGAAATCATTTTAAATACCATTCAATGATTGCTCTGTAGCATAGAAAGAATCCCGGATCTAGTACTTTTTACCATCAGCAGCGATGATTACATTAGATGCCTTCTGCTAAACTATTGACACGCTCTAGCAATTTATCAAATTTATCAATATGTTGTTCATAGTTTTCAGTAGCATCGCATTCAATTTTTTAATACATAAAATAAGGGCTGAAAGAAGCACATCAGCACAGCGTTTTGAGTTGAGTCTTCTTCAGAAGTCTGACAATATGGACAATAGGAAACAGTTCTAGACTGCGCGCACACCAGAGTTTGATTTAAATACGTTGAGTCGGAATGGTCAAAATGTTTCCGATTCCGTGGCTCTGTTGACGTCACTGATGTTCATGAAAACATGTTAACAATGAAATATAAGAATTAAGAACTACAACTAGTGTACATTGGTGTCGAACTATAACAAAGAGAAGACAAAGAGGAGACAAAGAGAAGACAAAGGGGAGACAAAGAGGAGACAAAGAGGAGACAAAGAGGAGACAAAGAGAAGACAAAGAGGAGACAAAGAGAAGACAAAGAGGAGACAAAGAGGAGACAAAGAGAAGACAAAGAGGAGACAAAGAAAGACAAAGAGGAGACAAAGAGATGACAAAGAGGAGACAAAGAGAAGAAAAAGAGGAGACAAAGAGGAGACAAAGAGGAGACAAAGAGAAGACAAAGAGGAGACAAAGAGGAGACAAAGAGGAGACAAAGAGAAGCCAAAGAGGAGACAAAGAAAGACAAAGAGGAGACAAAGCGATGACAAAGAGGAGACAAAGAGGAGACAAAGAGGAGACAAAGAGGAGACAAAGAGGAGACAAAGAGAAGACAAAGGGGAGACAAAGAGGAGACAAAGAGGAGACAAAGAGGAGACAAAGAGAAGAAAAAGAGGAGACAAAGAGAAGACAACAAGGAGACAAAAAGTCACTAGCATGAAGAGTTTAAATCTGACGTTCAATTGTGCGAACACATTAAAGCAATGGCCACCCCCACTTGCTCCTGTGATCGATTGTGTGGAGTTAGAGGAACCCAGACTAGTATTGAAAGAATGGGCAGACCACACTCAACCGCTAATCACAGCAAAGCATTGGTTTTTAAATGAACATTAAACATAGCCGAAAAGAAGGGCTCGATTGCGCCTTAGTCTACCACAAACAGCTTTGAAACTGAACAGATTTAAAACTGAACATCAGCGATACTACCGTTCACCGCTTGTCTGAGGACAATGGTTCATTTTCGTAACGGATACAACTTAGACAACGCCTGACAGAGCGACTATACTGTGTTGCTGAGCGTTTTGGGCCATGGTTTACGGGGATTCATTTATTTTTTAGGTTGTGTGGTTCTCGGATGAATGTCACCTCCACTTGGTCGGTTGCATCAATCGCTATGCAACTCAAGTCCTGTGTTGTGAGCGGACAGATGGTATTGTCCAGAAACCGGTACGCGTGTGACGATGTGGTGTGTCGTTTCAACACATGGTATATTAGGCACCTATTTTATTGAGGATGAGGAAGACCATGCTCTTACAGTGAACAAGAACGCTACATAAGCATAGCGATCGAATCATTTCTTTAGGATTTGAGAAGATTCTGTCGTGCAAGGAACAGTCACATAAAAAGACAGTGATATCACCGGTCGGGGCGACAAGCCATACCGTTCGGGAACCTATTGACATACTGCAGGGAAACTTTCCTGGACGAATCATTTGACTGACTTCCCCTACCCACCTCACTCCCCTACCCACCTCACTCTCCTACCCATCTCACTCTCCTACCCACCTCACTCTCCTACCCATCTCACTCTCCTACCCATCTCACTCTCCTACCCATCTCACTCTCCTACCCATCTCACTCTCCTACCCATCTCACTCTCCTACCCACCTCACTCTCCTACCCACCTCACTCTCCTACCCATCTCACTCTCCTACCCACCTCACTCTCCTACCCATCTCACTCTCCTACCCATCTCACTCTCCTACCCATCTCACTCTCCTACCCATCTCACTCTCCTACCCCTCTCACTCTCCTACCCATCTCACTCTCCTACCCATCTCACTCTCCTACCCCACTCACTCTCCTACCCACCTCACTCTCCTACCCACCTCACTCTCCTACCCACCTCACTCTCCTACCCATCTCACTCTCCTACCCATCTCACTCTCCTACCCATCTCACTCTCCTACCCATCTCACTCTCCTACCCATCTCACTCTCCTACCCATCTCACTCTCCTACCCATCTCACTCTCCTACCCATCTCACTCTCCTACCCATCTCACTCTCCTACCCATCTCACTCTCCTACCCATCTCACTCTCCTACCCATCTCACTCTCCTACCCACCTCACTCTCCTACCCATCTCACTCTCCTACCCACCTCACTCTCCTACCCACCTCACTCTCCTACCCATCTCACTCTCCTACCCACCTCACTCTCCTACCCACCTCACTCTCCTACCCATCTCACTCTCCTACCCACCTCACTCTCCTATCCATCTCACTCTCCTACCCACCTCACTCTCCTATCCATCTCACTCTCCTACCCACCTCACTCTCCTACCCATCTCACTCTCCTACCCACCTCACTCTCCTACCCACCTCACTCTCCTACCCATCTCACTCTCCTACCCATCTCACTCTCCTATCCATCTCACTCTCGGACCCATCGCACTCTCCTATCCATCTCACTCTCCTACCCACCTCACTCTCCTACCCATCTCACTCTCGGACCCATCGCACTCTCCTATCCATCTCACTCCCCTGATCTGACGCGACCTGGTGCATCCTTGTGGGGAATGTTAAAGAAGAATGTGATCATCTGTGAAGATCCACCAAGAACTATGCATACATTACGCCAGGAAAAAAAAATCTCCATTTGCAGGTGTCTGCAGCAACAAAAGTTTAGTGATATGTTTGAAAATATAGGTGACCGATGTGAACACTGTCTACAGCGAGGCGTTGCACACTATGAACATTTACATTGTGTCTACTCTGGTCAATCAACACGCTCATTTGTGGGTATGTTTGTTTCTTTCAGGAGAAATACATTTACAAATGACAAGGAAACATAGTTCGTCTTTTCTTTTCAGTACTGTGTGCTGTATTGCTCTACTGTGACATTTGGCACATGCTGTTTTGCTGTACTTTGAAATTTGGCACATGCTGTATTGCTGTACTGTGACATTTGGCACATGCTGTATTGCTGTACTGTGACATTTGGCACATGCTGTATTGCTGTACTGTGACATTTGGCACATGCTGTATTGCTGTACTGTGACATTTGGCACATGCTGTATTGCTGTACTCTGACATTTGGCCCATGCTTTACTTTGAACACCCAACATCTGAGTGCCATACGGGAGGTTTCAGATTAAGAATGATTGAAAGATGACTAAATTCCATGGCACCTACATTCCATGGCACCTACATTCCATGGCACCTACATTCCATGGCACCTACATTCCATGACACCTACATTCCATGGCACCTACATTCCATGGCGCCTATATTCCATGGCACCTACATTCCATGGCACCTACATTCCATGACACCTACATGCCTTTTCATTTACAAGTAAAACAAGAAGTTAGTCTAAAACTGAACTATAAAAGAAACTTTTTGAAAAAGTATGTAACTTTTTGTAAATACCGTATTAGATAAAATGTAGGTATGGTGTACACATATTTAGGGTAATCTTACACTTGTAAGATTCTAGAGTAACCTTAAACTTGTAAGATGCTTTTAATAATTAACTCGCTAGATAGGACATTTAAGTTATTTGAGTGTTAACAGAACTGTCTGTATTTAAAGGGCCACATTTCTATACTGAGATTGATCACTGATGCAAGAGTTTGCACACAATTTGATTTTAAACTGGCCAATAAATACTTTGTTCCACAAAGTTCGTGATGACATCTCGTCTCATTAGAATATTTCGTCTATAATCTTCTCTTGAAACCATCGTTTTTGTATAACATTACATTTAAATATCTTAATTGTCATTATTTTAATTGTTCTCTAATTAGATCTACAAGTCATATGCGTCATAAATTCAGCTGAACTTTATTTTCATTTTCAGCTTTACGGCATCACATCATTCCTATTTGTGGCAGCCTCCATCGCTGGCTTCTGTTTGGAAACCCTTCCAAACCTCAGGCCGAAGGAGACAAACATAACAAACGCGTCGTGCAGTAACGGCGATGCCAACAAAACCGTTCACATTGTTCACAAGTCTAATGACGCCCTCAATGTCTTGGACTTCATCTGTACAGTTTTCTTTACTTTAGAGCTTGTCATGAGGTTCCTGGTGTCACCCAGGAAAATCAGATTCGTCATGAATATCATGAACATCATCGACTTGCTTGCTCTGGTGCCTCTGTATGTACAGGTCATCTTTGAGCACTCTGACCTCCGTCAGTCCTGTTATCTTAACGAGCGATTTTTCTTCGAGATTATGTTCACCCTACGAATCTTCCGGATGTTTCGCATCTTCCATCTTGTCAAACATTACCAGGCTCTGAAAGTCTTGGTGTACGCCCTCAGGGCGAGTTTACAGGAACTTATGATGCTTTTCATTTTTCTCCTGCTGGCCACTTTGATATTCGCAACAATGATCTATTACGCGGAGCGTGATGTGTTGAACGGTGGGACGACCGACTTCAAGACAATTCCGATAGGTTTCTGGTGGGCCATAATAACCATGACAACAGTAGGATATGGAGACGTGGCCCCATCTACGCCAGTCGGGTACATCGTGGGTACGGCCTGTGCCGTGTGTGGTGTGCTCCTTGTGGCACTCACATTTCCAGTCATCTCCAATAATTTTACTTTATTCTATGAGCACGTCCGTTCGAGGTCGTTGTCGCCACGCACAAAAGCGGTGCCAGAAGAGGAAAGTGAGGATGACAACGACGAGGAGATGTTTGTGCCCACCCATCCACCCGATTATGGAGCCGTGCAGCTGAAAATGCACAACATGCCTCCCGCGACCGGTAATGGTGCCAGCATCAGCCATGGTGCTACAACCGCTGTGCCGACAGGGGCGGCTGTGGAGGAGGCCAACAAACCAGCAGATTCTAAGCAGGGCAACGGAGCTGTCAAGACCCGTTACGTACCGTTGGCAAAATTCAGTGACACGTCATCCATGATGGATATTATACTCCAAGAACCAACGGATGAACTTTTCGGGGGCGAATATAAGAGTTGCTTCCAAAAATAACTGATCACTTGACAAACGAGTTGATTGTTAGTATTCACTATTTACTGTCACTTTTTCACTCTTTCTCTCTTTACCATGTTTCTCTAATTACCGTTTTTCTCTCATTGATGAGCACTTACTTCCAGTTCGTTGATAAATCCTCTGAGTTTCTGTCACTTTTTCACTCTTTCTCTCTTTACCATATTTCTCTAATTACCATTTTTCTCTCATTAATGAGCACTTACTTCCAGTTCGTTGATAAATCCCCTGAGTTTCAATGCTCATATTTTGTAATAAACCTCAGTTCGTCTCAATCAAATTTCGCTACGTCCTCGGTCAAATTTACTTCCTGTACATAAGAATTGTGCCAACGTTTTTCCATCACTGTTTTATTATCAATTATTACAAATTTGATCAAAACGTACTAAATATAACAATGTGTTTTACTTTTAAAATTTTAATTCTCTCTTTCTTTTATATATATAAATAGCTCTTTCCCTGGCACACGTTTTAGCTCGTCTGGCATATGCTCTAGCTATGTCTCTGGCAATGTTCTAACTCTGTCCCTGGCATATGCTCTAGCTCTGTCCCTTGCATATGTTCTAGCTCTGTCCCTGCAATATGCTCTAATCCCCACCCCCGTCATAAGCTCTAGCTCTGTCCCTGGCATATGCTCTAATTCCCTCGTCATATGCTCTAGCTCTGTCCCTGGCATATGCTCTAATTCCTTCGTCATATACTCTAGCTCTGTCCCTGGCATATGCTCTAGCTCACCTGGCATATGCTCTAGCTATGTCTCTGGCAATGTTCTAGCTCAGTCCCTGGCATATGCTCTGGCTCTGTCCCTGGCATATGCTGTAATTCCCCCGTCATGTGCTCTAGCTCTGTCCCTGGCATATGCTCTAGCTCTGTCCCTGTCATATGATCTAGCTCTGTCCCTGGCTATGCTCATGCTCTGTCCCTGTCATATGCTCTAGATCTGTCCCTGGCATATGCTCTAACTCACCATTCATATGCTCTAGCTCACCCTGACATATGCTCTAGCTCTGTCCCTGGAATATGCTCTACCTCACGATGTCACATGCTCTAGCTCTGTCCCTGGCATATGCTCTAGCTCTGTCCCTGGCATATGCTCTAGATCTGTCCCTGGCATATGCTCTAACTCCCCCCTTCATATGCTATAGCTCACCCTGTCATATGCTTTAGCTCTGTCCCTGGCATATGTTCTACCTCACCCTGTCATATGCTCTAGCTCAACCAGTTATATGCTCTAGCTCTGTCCCTGACAAAAGCTCTAAGATCACCCTGACATATGCTCTAGCTCACCCTGTCATTGCTCTCGCTCACCTTGTCATATGATCTAGCTCACCCTGTCATATACTCTAGTTCATTCTGTCATATGCGCTAGTTCACCCTTTCATATGTTCTAGCTCAACCTGACATATGATCTAGCTCACCCTGTCATATGATCTAGCTCACCCTGACATATGATCTAGCTCACCCTGTCATTGCTCTAGCTCACCCTGTCATATGCGCTAGTTCACCCTTTCATATGATCTAGCTCACCCTGACATATGCTCTATCTCACCCTGTCATTTGCGCTAGTTCACCCTGTTATATGTTCTAGCTCACCCTGACATATGCTCTATCTCACCCTGTCATATGCTTTATCTCACACTGTCATTTGCGCTAGTTCACCCTGTTATATGTTCTAGCTCACCCTGTCATATACTCTAGCTCGCCCTGTCATATGCGCTAGTTCACCCTGTCTTATGCTCTAGATCAACCTGCCTGAACCTCTTTACCCCGTCCCAGAAAATAGCACACACTTTTTGACACTTTGCGTTATTTCCAGGTTTAAATGAATCTTCTTTTTTATCTTCAAAATCAAACTTACTCTAACTTAATTTCTTTATTTATATAAGTATATTTCTATGATCAATATTTGTTTAATACCTACACATTTAAATATCACATTCCTTATCTTTTGTGTATTATTTTATGAAAACATTTATTTTATTTAAGATCACATTTATAAGTTATTGTTCATTTGAATATATTTTCAGAGTATTGTCTAAAAAATGTTCAATCTCTTGAACATTCTATCTTGTATTATTTCTAAAGTAGGCGTGTTGTCCATTTCTCTAACGCTGCTATTTACTTTTCAACTACGTCACATATGATTTACAATTATGTGGTGGTAAAATATTGCTGTCAAACTTAGTGTAGAAAACAACTGAATATTTAGATAGATGTCAGTTTTTACTAGAAATTAATTCCTTCTTTTAGCTGCGTTTGACAAATGCTTTATAAGAGGAAAAAAATATATTTTTTTTAAATATTACATGTCAATGTTTTTCTATCAAGCTCCGTGTATTTCAATATTTCCTCAAAGAATATGACACATATGTAACCCAAATATAATTGACGAATCGTAATAGAAAGTTTTTCTTTGTTGTCACAACCCACTAATTAGGGTAATTGATATTCTAACTTCCATCCATTGATTTATTAAGAGCTATGATTTATTCTTTTCCCTATCTTGGTGCCACTCATATACTTCAGCGCATTTGTATACCTTGAACGTTCAAGACAACTTTAATCCACAGTATAGCAGGGGTCTCCAAGCTCGGCTTGCGTGGCCCTCTCATTCGGCCGTTGAGACTTTTTTTCTACGGAAAAAAAAGTACGGAAATTTACGTGTATTATGCCAAAATCAGCCGCCGCTTACGTGGACGTTATGTTTACCAAATAACCGATCTCAATATTGGAAAATCTTATTCGCTGCTTAGTTTTTCTACTTCCGTTGACAGACAATGAGATGATATAACGCCATCTAGTGGCGGAGTTTTTAAATGGTTTGCTGCTTGTACAAGGCTTGATTATTTTGATCACAGTTTGCCAGTTGGTGTTGACTGCTGCGATAAAATATGCACATTTAGAGGGTAAAATCTGTGCCAAAAAAATTACAAATTACAAAATCAACTCACATCTCAGAGGAAATTGTTCAGTCAATCCTCAAATGAAAATTAATCCTTAACTAAGGCCAGTTTATAGATGGTGAAGTAGTGAAAGAATGTTTGTTGGTTGTGGCTGAGGAAGTTTGCCCAGAAAAGTCAAAACAATTTGACAATGTAGCTTTGGGTGCAAATACCATTGGCCACCGTGTTGCAGACATGGTTGTAAACATTGTGACTCAAATAGCGAAAAATGCAAGGAAGTTTCGCTATTTTTCTACTGCAATGGATGAATCGCTGGACAGCTGTTCCACCTCTCAACTGCTTGTGTTCATTAGAGATGTGCATGAAGACATGAACATAACACAAGAGCTGGCTTCACAAATAGCATGTAAGGCACTGTTACCGGAGAGGATATATTCAATGAGTTGAAAAAAAAATTATGTTTATAACTTGGACTGGACTAACCTCAGTTGCCTGACTGTTGATGGAGGAAAGAACATGAGTGGCATAAAGAAAGGCTTGTTTGGACAAGTGAAGCTGGTTGGACAAGTAAAGCAGGTATGTAATAAAAAAAATTCTACAACCAATGTTCTTGCACTTTATTATTCACCAGCAAGCTTTGTGTACTAAATATGTGGATAATGGCAGTGTACTGAATCCTGTGGTGAAGATAGTGAATTTAATAAGGTTACATGGGCTCAACCATAGACAGTTCGGAGACCTATTGAAAGATACAGACACAGAATCTCAAGATTTACCATTTACACAGCAGTAAGATGGCTAAGTTGTGAGAAGGTTCTGAGCAGAGTATTTAAGTTAAGTAAGGAAATAGGTGACTTCCTGGTAAGTAAAGGCAAGCCACAGCCATTACTGTCTGATGAAGAGTGGGTTTGGACATTGGCCTTTGCTGCAGACATAACTCGTCATTTAAATTTTCTGAACCTAAAACTACAAGGAGAGGAAAATCTAGTTTCTGATCTATACACCCACCTAAAGGCCTTCAGATCCAAACTCGTCTTGTTTTTGGAACAAATAAGGGCCAACAACTTGACGCATTTTCAGCAGTGCAAGATGTTCATGGCTGAAGCAACAGCGGAGTTCCCTCACGTCATTGGAATGTGAGATCATCAAAAATCTCCAGCTAAAATTTCACCATCGACTTTCTGACTTGGATTCAAATGCAGAAGAAGTGAGATTGTTTCAAAACCCATTTGACGCAGATGTGACCAGTTGCCCAGATGAACTGCAACTGGATGTCATTGAGTTGCAAGCAAATGACTTCCACAGGGACAAGTTCAAAGGACTGGTGGGGGTTTTTTTTTACCATTATTTGCCCAAGGAAGACTTTCCTAATGTGAAAATTTCACCATTCCCAGTAATACAGGTGTCCATGTGTAGTGTATCAATGTGTTATTAAATAATAACTGAATAAAATCATATTAAATAAATCATTAAAAACAACATAATTGTTTTGCTTCTTTTTTATTTGGACCTTGAGTGTGTAGTCGGCCCCCGAACTGCTGTTTGATAGTTAATGTGGCCCTCGGGCTGAAAAGTTTGGAGACCCCTGGTGTATAGTATTGTATAAATTGTGTTCAATTTAGTCAACTTTCATCACTCAATATTATGTTGTTACATGACAATTTTTCCACAACAGTTAGTAACAGCGATATTAATATTTATATTTTGGACAGCAAATACAATAAACACCTTATCATAAGAACTCAAATCAATCTTTACTTTAAAGCTTGATAGGTCGTAATGATATTACCTCGACTGACTGTTGGACACGCTGTGTGGATTGTTTGCCACGAGTCTTCCAGTGTCTCCTGTATCTGTGCTACCATTACGTGTTGAAACCTTTGATCATTATTTATGTGTCTTAAGCTTCTTTTTATATTTACAGTTTGAAGTTGTCATTTTTTTTTTCAAGTGGAATTTTGAATGTCATCTTTTTGTACAAAAACTAATTCATATGCCAATCATATATGTTATATACAAGGTATGAGGCTGAAAGCGAGTAGTGAAAATAGAAAATATTTCATAATAATGCAGCATTTTATTTAGATCTTTGTTAATAAATGAGTGTGTATCATATATGTATACATTTCTTACCTTGTATGATACTCATTTGGTTTATAGGTAAAAAGCCCCCCACTTTTTTTTTTGTTGCTGTACAGAGTTTCTATTTTTAAAACTACAAAACCAGTCAATATGAAAAATACATATACTATCTGAGGTGAAGTCAGATATATATACCGTCTGAGGTGACGTCAGATATATATACTGTCTGAGGTGAAGTCAGATATATATACTGTCTGAGGTGAATTCAGATATACATCCTGTCTGAGGTGAAGTCAGATATATATACTGTCTGATGTGAAGTCAGATATATATACTGTCTGAGGTGAAGTCTGGTATACATACTGCCTGTGGCAAAGTCAGATATATGTATATACTGTCTGAGGTGAAGTCAGATATATACACTGTCTGAGGTGAAGTCAGATATATATATATATACTGTCTGAGGTGAAGTCAGATAAAAGTATACTGTCTTAGATGAAGTCAGGTATAAATATATATATATATATATATATACTGTCTGAAGTGAAGTCAGATATATATATACTGTCTGAGGTGAAATCCCTCAGTGCCCTCGGCTTCTTAAGATGACACAGAAGACAGTGGGGTCAGTTAAGCACTGGATGACTATAAACAAGCTTAAATTAAACGATGAAAAGACCGAGCTGATCCCTATTGCTACCGCTCAAAAGCTAAAATATATAACTAACACACAAACCCTTACTCTCTCGTGTTTACAGATTGAGTTTGCTCAACAGTGCGAAACCTGGGTGTCTACTTAGACGAACACTAACTATGGAAAATCACATTAACATGCTTTGCAAGGCGGTTTTTCCAGTGCTGCGCAGAATTTGTCATATCAGACCTTTCTTAACATTAGACGCATCGAAGAGGCTGATCTCTGCATTCGTGCTATCACGCAGGGACTACTGCAATGCTCTCATGGTGGGTCTTCCAGCTACGCTCCCGGATTCAATTCAAAATGCACAGAATAATGCGGCTCGCATTGTTCTTCGAAAACGCAAATTCGACCATGCTAAAAACACTTCTGACAGAGTTGCAATAGTTGCTGGTCCGCGCTCGCATACAGTACACGATTGCAACTCTGTGCTACCGTTGCTTGCATGGCCTGGCACCTTCCTATCTCAAAACGCTACTTACGCCTTATGTACCCACTAGAAAACTCCGCTCATCTGCTAGTGTCAAACTCTCAATACCACGTGTCCACATTGAGACTGACAATTTGGACCCTTGCTTCCTAGAAGTAAAATTATTTTTTTAAGAAAAAGTTTGCCCTCTTAAACATGCTTTAGACTCTGTCCGTATCCGGAACTTTGTTTGAAAGAAATTACATCGACGGAAAATTGAACTACGGAAATTTGATCGAACGGAAATTTGGTCGAATCTTTTTTTCCAGTTCACACGTTAAAATTTTGCGTCAACTTTCTTTTTGAACGCATTATTTTGTTTTACTAAATAGTATAAAGTAGAGTGCGTTCAAAAAGAAATTTGACAAAAATTTGATCGTGTGAACTGAAAAGAACATTTGACCAAACTTACGTTCGATCAAATTTCCGTTGATCAATTTTCCGTCGACGAAATTTCTTTCAAACAAATTTCCCATAACCGACTCTGTCATGTCGCTTCCTTCCTAGCTTTATGTTTCAACTCCTTTGCTTAATCTTTTATTAAGTATAATGTATCGGTAATATCAAATTAATTTAATCTGTTATAAATTGATGTGAGGAAGATGCATATGCTAAACTCTGAACTGCCCAACCATTTTATCATCAATGATGATTTTTTTGTTGAATGAAACTACGACTACATCTCCATGACTCCTGTTATGAAATAGCTTTAATGTAATGACAAGAAGAAAAATGCGCAACCTTCACACTCTTCTTGTTGTTCTTAGATATGTACGGAAAAGCAGCTCCATAATTTCTTGTGTTATTGTATACATATGTCTTTTACTGATACCAAAACACTTTGTGATCAAATATTCTTAAAGTCTTAGACAACATTCCGTAGAATCAGGGTTTCCAATCCATCTTGTGCTGTTCGCGTCACCTGGGCTGTTCAAGTCACCTGGGCTGTTTGAGTCATATGTGCTGTTCGAGTCACCTGGGCTGTTCGAATCACCCGGGCTGATCGAGTAACCTGGTCTGTTCGAGTCACCGGGGCAGTTCGAGTAACCTGGCTGTTTGAGTCACTTGGGCTGTTCGAGTCACCTGTGTGTGCGAGGTGACGTTTCATGGGGATTATAAATTATAATTTTTAAAGGCATTGTTACTTGTGTAAGATGCAAAACTTGTTCAAACAGTTCACAGGGGTACGAGACATAGAAAGCTTTGGAAACCCTGCTTTAAAGTGTAACCAGTAATTCATTCATAATTCTAAGTTGATGGTGTTAGGGCTAATACTAAACGTATGTTAATGACGTATTTGTGTCTTGTTTCATAGTAAACAGTGTATATATGTACTTAGCAAATGTAAGATTTATATTTTTAACATATCTCCATTACTTTTCGTATTTTTATTATTATTTTTTTTTTTTTTTGTTTCACCATCCAGCGTAGTTTTTTTCTTATTTCTTTTTTTTTTTCCATGTCCGCCTTTGGGAAAACGCTTTCAATAGATACGGCCACACCATACAATTTTTTTTTGTTTTTTTTAATTTTTAAAAGATTTATATTTTTAACATATCTCCTTTACTTTTCGTATTTTTATTATTATTTTTTTTTTTTTTTGTATCACCATCCAGCGTAGTTTTATTCTCATTTCATTTGTTTTCTCCATGTCCGCCATTGGGAAAACGCTTTCAATAGATACGGCAACACCATACAATTTTTATTAGTATTTATTAATTTTTAAAAGATTGATACCATGAACTTAATAAATTATACGCCTGGATGTATTGAACTCAAATTAAAAAGTTGTGTTTCATAGAACTACGGATTCAGGTCTAGATCTGAAGTCCCGTTCAGTAACATTTTTGTATACCAGTGGTTCAAGCCAAAAACAATTTTGTATACTAGTGTTACACGCCTGTGGCGTAAAGAGACTCTTCGTTATTTGTTTCCTGCATCTGTTCCTTGCTATAAAACCAAAAAGTTAATCAGCCATAGTAGGGCTCTAACATAGGTATTGTTGTAAAATAGGTAATCGCTTTTTTGCATTTATTTTGAAAAACAAAACAATTTTTAATGAAATAATTGTGCTCCTTCACACTGACTGTATCACCTTGACACTGACTTGATCACCTTGACACTGACTAGATCACCTTGACATTGTCTAGATTTTATTATTATTATTAGTGGTCTTATATAGCCTGGTACCCCAGCCTAGGGCTGGGCTCACCACGCTGTACATAAAAATATTAGTATTAACAAATTGACACCTTGACACCTAGATCACATTGACACTGACTAGATCACCTTGGCACTGACTAGATCACCCTCATGCTGTTGGCATAGCCGTGTACAAATATTATGTTGAACGCTGTCAAACGATTACTTCATGGGGAGGCTATTCTGACTGTAAAGCCTCGGAATTTTTATTACTTGATTTTACGCTCAGTACTTAGATCCTATCATCGTCCTAATGCCATTTAATCAAGATATCCTCAGTAGCGTAGCTAGATCGTTTGGTTTACAGGGCAGTTAGGTTTGTTCTAAATTATTGGGTACAATGTTCACCCTTGCCCTCTTTTTGTGACCCCTATGAACGTTATTTAAATATTTCATGGCCTTAATTTCAGTATTGATCAGTGATTAGTATTAATTTATTTATTTTAATTATGTCCCATTTTTTTGTTAAAAGCCGGTTAACAATGTTTGGTTGCATTAAAAGTAAAAAATTATCGAGATCTGTTTGTTGTAGTGTGTTTGACAACCCAAAAATGCTCACATTTATGCAATTTGTTTATAGACAATGTTTGAAACCATTAAAACATTATAGAACTTGTTTTACTGCCCAAATGACGTCACAATTTTGATTAATCTTTATATTGTTTTTCTTCATTATCTTTTTTTAAAACTAAACTTTTATTGTTGTTATGTTCGTTTTCATATATTTATATTTATAGTTTTTCCGTGAGTGTTATGAGTGTTTTTATAGTGAGTGTGTTGCATTCAAAAAAAGATATTTTAAAAACATGAAATAAAAAAATACAGAAAAACAAGAATTCATGACGTAACAAGATAGAGTAAGGGATGGGGAGGTCTGGTGCAAAAAAATATAACAAGACGACCATATTTAACATATTAGAGTAAGACATGTAGTATCGAACACGATATAGTTTGATGTCCATATTTAACGTATTAGAGTAAGACATGTAGTATCGAACACGATATAGTTTGTTAACATATCAGAATAAGACATGTAGTATCGAACACGATATAGTTTGTTAACATATTAGAATAAGACATGTAGTATCGAACACGATATAGTTTGTTAACATATTAGAATAAGACATGTAGTATCGAACACAATATAGTCTGACGTATACCAGAATATATCTTATTTCTTGTATATGCTCATTTTCATCTAAATAACAGAAGCAAGTGTTTTCTGTATTTGAACCTTTGACTAATACAGGCGAACGTTTCACTGATGATCGTTTACTGCATGTCTCACAACAACCTTGGCTTTCTCTGGTGTTTTAGTTGGTTCTCT
The DNA here is from genome assembly GCA_964033795.1 of Lymnaea stagnalis. Taxonomy (NCBI): domain Eukaryota; kingdom Metazoa; phylum Mollusca; class Gastropoda; family Lymnaeidae; genus Lymnaea; species Lymnaea stagnalis. The sequence goes on from CAXITT010000067.1 coordinate 481,264, forward strand.
ACAGTGTTGCTCAACAAATAGATTGTTAGATTATTTATTGTATATATATATATATATATATATATATATATATATATATATATATATATATATATACTAGAGTGACATAACGCCGAGAAAGATATGATCTAAGTACGTTCGGATTCCTAAAAAAATCATAGTTATTTTTTATTACTTTACGGAAATCGAATAAATGTAAATGCGCAAAAAATATTTTAAATCCGCTTTTATTTTATTAAACATTAACGTTATATTATTATAGATTACAAATAAATTTTAAGTATCAACTAAGGAACTATTTTAAGCATTTTAGATGTGTTTGAAAGTTATGAAAAATTTTTTAAAAATTTAAAAATCATGATCAAATAATTACACCATAATCACATTGATCGGAAAAACCAGAGCATCAGTCGTTTGTATTGCGTCTTTTAGTGCGTTGTTAATATTGCGAAATAAAATTAAAATTAATTTGTTCTAAATAATCACGCCAATGACGTCAAAGCGCGAATAGCCAATTTCGCAAAAACGCTTAGGTTTCTTTAAACTTAATAACCAAGCGTGAAAAAACTGATAATGTATTTTCCTTTCCTAAAATTAATAAATATAAGTGATTGCTTTTTTTAATCATATATATATATATATATATATATATATATATAATGAATTTCTGTATATTTGTATGTCTCGTATGCGCTCCTACACCATTCATGCGATTGCGACAAAACTTTGGTCAGCTGTTGTCCACATAACCGGCCATTTAACTGAGTCATTACACCACATTTAAAATATTCCATTTTCAGCCGTTGGCCCTTAATTCGTTTTTTTTTTCTAATATCAGCTTTGTAAAAAAATAAGTTCCATTTGAGCTCCTACGCCATTTATCCGATTTCAATCAAACTTTGGTGAGATGTTGGGAGCACGGCCGCAAAGGTTTTTAAATTGTTACAACCTTTTCAAAATATTCGGTTTTGAGCCAGAGGCCCTATGTGCGTTTTTTCTTCTATAAACTATATACAGATATTTTCAAACGGTATGTGCTCCTACACCATTCATGCGATTGTCACAAAACTTGGTGAGTTGTTGTCCTTGCGCCAGAGCATTTTACTGTGTTATTTAAACCCTTCTAAAGTATTCCGCTTTTGGGCGATTGGCCCCAAATTCACTTTTTTTTTTCCTCATACGAACTTTATAAAAAAAAATAATTTCCGTATGCACTCCTGTACCACTTAATAGAAAGCGGTAAAAATTTAGAGAGATGTTTTGCACACGTCCGCAAAGATTTCTTAAATTATTACAACCATTATAAAATACTCCGTTTTTAGCCAGGGGCCATATGTTCGTTTTTTCTATAAAAGCTATACAACTATAATTTCAAACAGAGCTAATGCATGGATGGATAGCTTTTTAATCAAATACAAATAGTGACATTAAATTGTGTGTGTGAATTGCAGGTTTCTGAAGTAATACAACAATTCTACAATTTTCCGTTTTTGGCCGGGGGCCCTAAATTCGTTTTCCACACTTCTATTATCTATATAATTATCGTATGCATTTCTATACCATTCATCCGATTGAGATAAAACTTGGTCAAATGAAAAGCGCACTAACGCAAATGTTTCTAAATTACAAAAAAATATTTTACAATATTCCGTTATGGCCAGTGACCCTAATTTCGTATTTTCTTCTTAGAACTTTATAACTATAATTTCAAACAGAGCTATTACAGAGCTATGTGTGGGTGGAGCTGAATCAGCTGGCAATTTTTTCTAATTTAGTACATCCATTTTACAATATTCTGTTTAGGGCCGGGTTTCTTTGCTTAAATGAGCTTTATCAATGTAATTTAAAACGGAGCTATCAACACTTCCACCCTTGAAGAAATGCCACATTTGTAGTAAAGCAGAGAAAATACGTTTTTGCATTTTAGTGTAGAGAGTATTTTTGTTATTTTTATAATTAAGCTTGAATTTTGTGACGTATTTTAGAATCGGATCAGACGTTGAAATCGTGTTGTTGTTTTTTAATTTAATTAAGTGTAGGAGTGTTTCTTGAATAGAGCCTTATAATTTCGGAGTTGTTTTGTGTCATGTAAAGACATTTTACTTGAATCGATGATTTTTTAATTAAATAAATAACACACTTGAAAACGTAGGGATTTAACTGTGCTAATATGGTGATTTTAACGCTAGAATTTACGATTTATAAATTAATGTGAAACTATACCACTGGAACTCTCCTGCAAACAATGAACGTAACTATTATGCGAGGTTTTCATGTAGAAAGATGGGAGATCCTAAAGTGTGAAAATTATTAACGTTAGGAATAATGTAAATTAATTTAATCAAATACAAACAGTGATATTTCATTTTGTTTGTGGCCTAACAAGTTGTGTTAATTGTGAAATACAATTGCTAATAATAGATATCACATGCATTTGTAATATTCGTCACAAAGCAATAATTTCGCTGTCAAATCAATAATGCCACCCAAACGAAAAGCACTGGTTTTTCTACACCTCATGATTGAAAGAAAAAATCATCATGAGCTTCCGAAACTTTCGAGCAACGAGAAGCAAGACTGGAAACCGCTCGAGTACGCAATGCTCAAACCTGTTCATCTGAAACATTCGAGCAACGAGAAGCAAGACTAGAAACTGCTCGAGTATGCATAACTCAAACCAGTTTATATGAAACAGTCGAGCAACGGAAATTAAGACTCGAAACTACACGAATAAGCAATGCTGAATCCCGTTTGTCTGAAATAGTCGAGCATCGAGAAACAAGACTGGATTCCGATAGAGTACGCACTGCTCGATCCAGACGAAAACTGCACGCTGAATTAAATCTTATTGCATTCCATTACGATTCTATTTATGATTACAGTCTTCATCCAAGTGTGGTTATTGGAAAAATGGATCAATTATGCGTGTATTGCAATGCCCTCAAGTTTGAAAATGAAACATCGGGCATTTGCTGCGCGGGTGGTAAAGTGAAATTGCCAGAATTACATTCATCACGGAACCATTATTAACGTTAGTATCAGGTGACACAAGCCAATCGAAAAATTTCTGGGCAAACATACGCAAGTACAATTCATGTTTCCAAATTACATCGTTCGGTGCAACAAATATCGTGGGCGAGAATTACATGCAACCATTTAAAGTGCAAGGCCAAATTCATCATCATGCAGGATCTCTGATGCCAAACACAGATCACAATGTCTTCAAATGATTTCATGGGGAATTTCTGATGAACAAATCGATCAACGTTGTCATATCAATACGGGCACTAAACGAGATATCGTCGCTGCATTGAAAACGTTATTTTTACAACACAACGAATTAATTCAAATGTTCAGAATTGAACTTGAAAAGATGCCGACTGATGAATACTAAGTCATAGTTAGAGCAGACAAAACACCTGTCGGCCAACACGAAAGACAATACAATGCACCAACAATTGGTGAAGTGGCAATCGTTATAGTTGGCGAAGAATTTAACTCACATGATATGATTCTTCATAGAAGAAGTGGTGATGTTTAGCGAGTCTCAGAAACTCATCGCTCATACGATGGATTGCAATATCCTATTTTATTTTTGCAAGGAGAAGATGGATATCATTTTAACATCAAATTGATAAATCCACAGACAGATGAGGAATCGAATACGAAAATCAGTGCCATGAAATACTATTCATATCGATTGATGATCCGTGAGAGTGCCGAAAACCATATCTTTAAATGTCGACAATTGTTCCATCAAAACATTTTTGATATGTATGCGAAAATCGAAACCGAAAGACTCGTCTTCATTCGATTAAATCAAAACAAGTTGCGTTCTGAAGAGTACATTCATTTACGTGATGCAATTGTGAATGATGGCAATGTGAATCCAAATGAATTGTGGAGAATGGTTAGAATTTCTGCGACATTTACTGGAAGTCCACGTCACATGCATGAATACGCACAAGATGCAATGACATATGTTCGCGCATATGGCTGCCCAAATTTTTTAATTATATTTACATCCAAATCTACGTGGGGGGAGGGGGGAATACCAGAACTTTTGTTAAATGGACAATCACGATCGTCATGATAATACTGCGCGTGTGTTTAAACAAAAATCGAAATCTTTAATCGATTTTATTGTCAAGTATCATGTTTTTAGAGAGATCCGCTGTTATATGTATTCCGTTGAATGGCAAAAAAGAGAATAGCCACATGCACACATTTTAATTTGGTTGATCGAAAAAGGCAAACCAGATCAAATTGATAAAGTCATTGCTTCAGAAATACCAGATGTCTACATTGATCATACGTTTTAGAAATCGTCACCAAAAACATGATTCACAGTCCATATAGCTTACTCAACAAAAATTCACCATGCATGTCTGATGGGAAATGCACAAAACGATACCCAAGAGACTTAATTGCGGTGACTATCACTGGCAAAGATGGGTATACATTGTATCATCGACGATCAACTGAAAATGGTGGCAAATCTATCACTTTAAAAGTACGAAACAATGATGTTGAAGTCGATAATCGTTGGGTTGTACCGTATTCACCGTTACTCTCGAAAACGTTCAAAGCACACATCAATGTCGAGTATTGCAATTCGGTGAAATCGATCAAGTACATTTGCAAACATGTTAACAAAGGAAGCGATATGGCAGTTTTTGGAGTGGAAAAAATATCTTGTTCAATCGATGAAGTCTACCAATATCAAATTGGACGTTACTTTAATAGCAATGAAGCCGTATGGCGCATTTTATCATTTCCAATCCTTGAACGCCATCCAACAGTTTTTCATTTTTCAGTGCACCTTGAAAACGGACTGCGAGTGTACTTTACAACAGAAAATGCACGTGTAAGAAAAGTCTCACCTCCGTTAACAACGTTAACTGCATTTTTCTCATTGTGCCGGAATGATATTTTTGCAAAGACGCTACTTTACTCTGAAGTGCCAACATATTACACATGGAATGCATCAGCGAAAAGTTGTCAATGTAGCAAACAGGGTAAAGCATTTGAAGAACACCCTATTTTATATTCGGCCCACACATTAGGCCGTCTGTACACTGTTCACCCAAAAAATGCAGAATACTTTACTTGCGATTACTGTTAATCAACGTACGTGGACCAGCATCCTTCCAAGAATTGAGAACAGTAAACGGTCAAGGATGTGCCACTTATCATGAAGCTTGCCAAGAATTAAAACTTTTGGAAAACGATGCTCATTGGGACACTTCGCTCTCTGATGCATCGAATATTGCTCAACCACAGCAAATACGCACTTTGCTTTCACTCATATTGACAACGTGCTTCCCATCCAATCCAAAAGATCTTTGGGAGAAATACAAAGACGACATGAGTGAAGACATCCTACATCGTTTGCGTGCAACCAATCAAAATCTGGACATTAAATTTACACCAAACGTAAATAATGAGGCATTGGTTTCGATTGAGGACATATGCTTGGCAATCTCTAACAAAGCACTGGTAGAGTTGGGAATGAATTCTCTGAATCGATCTGCAAACAAGCTTTTTAATCGTGATTTGCCACGAGAAAAGCACTCTGATATCGAAGAATTGGGTACCTTTTTTCAGATGAATCTTCCGAAATTGGTTCCAGAACAACTCATAGTGTATGACAAAATTATGCATGCAATTATCAGCCAAATTGGTGGACTATATTTCCAAGATACGCCCGGAGGCACAGGAAAAACGTTCCTAATTTCACTTATTTTGGCAACAATACGATCACAAAAAATATTGCACTTGCTATCGCATCATCTGGAATTGCAGCAACTCGTATGGATAGTGGCCTCCACAGCTGCTGATGAATTAAATTCATGGATCAAATCATCAGTTTTATTGTGCCATGTACAGAAATTCACTTTGAAGATTAATATGCGTGTACAACTAACATAATGATCCATCCGCTGAACCTTTCGCAAAACAACTGTTGGACATTGGGAATGGCAAAATGGCAATTGATGAAGCCACTCAATGTTTTACACTGCCAACAAGCTTCTGTAAAATTACAGCTAACACCGACGAATTCACACATAAAGTTTTTTTCCAAATATTGCACAGTATTACAAAAAATCATCAGTGGCTCAGTGCACGTGCTATATTAGCAGCCAAAAACAATGATTACAATGTAATTAACATAAGCATTCAAAAGGAAATTCCAGGCGAAACGACAACGTATAAGTCCATCGATACTGAATTGAATTAAGACGAAGTTGTCAATTATCCAATCAGTTGACTTGCCAGGCATCCCATCACACGTGTTAACACTGAAAATTGGCGTGCCTATCATTCTTTAATGAAACAAAAATCAGCCACGACTTTACAACGTTAACAAGTTTCAGTGAAAAACATAATGAAAAACACCATTGAAGCTACTATGTTAAATGGAAAATTTAAAGGAGGTGATGTACTGTTGTCAAGCATCCCAATGATTCCAACAGATATGCCATTTTAATTCAAACATCTGCATTTTACGGTGCGACACGCGTTTGCAATGACTATTTACAAAGCACATGGATATTGCTACAAGTTTACGGACTAAATTTGGAAAACCCAAGCTTCTTTACTGGACAGATGTATGTGGCCTGCTCTCGCGTCAGAAAACCTTCTGATTTATTCGTGTATGTACCAGACGGAAAACAAGAAAAACTTTGTGTATTTAAAAGCTCTTGAAGAAACATAACATGCAAACACTTTCTTTCTTTTAGTGGCATTGCAACGCATGCCGGGTACTCGCTAGTTGTTAATAAAACATACACATTTTTGCTTTGTATATTTTTACATTTAAAAAGATTTGCCTTTTTATATTCCAAAAATATTCTTTTATGAAATGTATAACGTAATAAAAACTAACATTTAAATATAATTCTAATAAGAAAATGTGGTTTAAGTCAATCAGTGCAGTGCAATTTCATAGCTAAATAGCATTCACTAATTCACTTATACCTCATACAAATAAGAACGAGCCATATCAGGTGCAAAATATGTTGGTTTGGGTGTGGAAGGGACTACAATCCGGTGGAAGATTTTCTACATTTATTTAAATCTGGCTGGGGGAGGGATCGGTCACTTTGCACCAGACAACACAAGATACGTCTCAAAATAAAGTAATGAATTTGATAAATAATAATAATTAACCTTCTTGGGTACATACATATCGGAGGTAGGAAATAGGATATGTACATTTTTACGTGGATATATTTATATCCTATGGCATTACTCTTGTGATAAAAGAGACACTACATTCTCTTTTTACAAATATGTGTATGCTCATTTTGCTCAAGGCAATACAAGATATGACCCAAAATAAAGGAATTAATTTTATAAATAATTAACCTTTTTAGGTACATACATATCGGAGATAGGTAAAAGGATGTGTACAATTTTACATGGATGACAATATATTTAAATCCTATGGTATTACATTTGTGAAAAAAGAGACGTTTAAATTCACTTTTTACAAATAAACATATGTTTACCAATTAAGAAAATCAATGGCGTTAACAAATCTTGGGTACATTTATATAAGTTATGGCATCCTTCCGTCTACGTGAGACGATGGAGTAGCTATATAGTTCTAAACTTTGACGAGTGGCTCACTAGGCAAATCCTTGAATGGCAATCACGGCCGCATTTCTCGCAGGAGAATGTTGAAACCCGGTAAATTCTTGATTTTCGCATTGTTCTTTTTTATTCGAGGGCCTCGTTTCGAGTAACTTCTGCCTTTTTCACTCCTCCAAACACTGCTGTACGCCAGTTGGAGCGATGTTCGACAATGAACTCCCATTCGTTTGTTTCAATATTGGCTTCCCTCATGCTTCGTATGCAAACGTCAATAAATCTCAGGAGCGGTCGTCCAATATGTCTTGTCCCCTCTGCCAACTCTCCATACAGCAGAATCTTTGGGATACGTCCTCCCTCCATTCTCCGTACATGACCTAACCAGCGAAGGCGTCTCTTGATAAGAAAGGAGAATATGCTAAACTTGTGTGCATGTTCCAAGACCTCCACGTTAGGCACACTGTCCTGCCAATGAATGCGCAAAGTGCGACGCAGACATCTTTGATGGAAGCTGTTCAGTTTCCGCTCCTGACTGGTATATGTGGTCCACACCTCGCTACCATATAGTAGCGTGCTAAGCACACATGCCTGATAGACACTTATTTTTGTTTTATCAGTTAGATTGAGATTAATCCACACCCGCTTATTCAGTTTAGACATAGTTGCTGCTTCTTTTACAATCCTGATATTTATATAAGTATATTCATGAATATCAAAACCAACTCATTTTACACACTTGAAAATTAAATTATGACAAATGAAGATAAGTCAATATTTTCTTCTTTTTTTAATGAAAAAATATTTTTGTTGTTACTTAGCAAAAAGTAAAGAGGTGTGTATTTTTCATGAGATTAACAATTTAATTTTTTTAAAGAGAGTCAAATCTGATATAGGCATGAAAAACAGTAGCGAAATGCTTCTTAGAAAAAAGAATTCTTTGTTTTACGATTTTCTGATAATGTATAATTTTTAAAAAGGGCAAAAATATGTTTAAATTTTTTATGAAGATATCAATATATATCGAATTCCTGTAATACAAAATATATTTATATCATATATAGAGTTTTTGTTGTAAATTTAAGATTAGGCTTTTTTTTAAATTTTAGAGAAAAAAGTTGCAATTCAAGGGCACGAAAAAGGATAAATCTAAAGTATTTCTCTAGCGTAGTAAGTGTCCTCGTTTTATAGCCATTTTAATTGTTTCCATAGTATAGTAGTTACTATCCTAGTGTCTCATTTTTATTTTACTTAGTTTACATGTTTTTAATAATTGTAAAGCGCTTAGAGCTTTAAGTTAAGCGCTATATAAAAAATGCCTAAGTAAATAAATTAATTAACTTCTTTAGTGACAAAAGTGATATATTTAGTCATAATTGAGAATGGGTATTTAAGGTCATGTTTAGAGGGTGAAAAGTAGTTTAGGAGCGTGAAAGAGAGTAGGGTACACCAACGTAAATATCATTGCATTTTAAAAGTTATGAATTTGGATGAGTTTTTGCCATAGCAGTTAGAAATTATTGCAAAGGACCTACCATTATTATCCTTATAACATCGGGTCATTTATTCTAGTCTTTCATTATAATTATTCCAAGCAACTGTTACCGACAAAAAAGCATCGAAAGAGAAAAGTTTTAAAGGTAAAGTCGCTTAGTTGTCAACCTTTGATTTAATTAATTCGAAGGTAATTGTACTATAAATTATGAATTTTATATCAACTCTAACTTCCTGCCTTCTGTGTTGCATTGTTTTACGTTTTCTTTCTCCCTTCGAGTGACAATTATGAGCTCAGGGCAGGTCTTACTTTCTCTACCGCCTAGGGTTCATAAATGGCAATAAGCGTTGCCTGATTGATATTTATAGCTTGAAACTTTAGAAAGTTTCAAAGTAAAGCCTCTCATAGTTTCAAACACTCATCTCTACGTTTCAGTGCTATATGGTAGAGCGTATATTTTCTCTCGCCTATAGACACCAATTAAACCCGCCACACAACTGAAGTCAAGCATTTGGTAGAAGATGCCAACCAATAATCAAAGGGGCTGAATCAACCAGTCCAGTTGGCTCTAAGAACATAGGACACGCTTAATAGTATTCTTGAAGCTCATCTTCAGTTCCTGTATTATAGTGACCGAACCATCTGAATCAGAAAGAAAACTCAACTTCAACCTGCATTATGAGCCAAAGACTCTAAATCAGACCTTCGAGTTTTCCTAAGATTATCTTTTAAAATAATTATAAATCTGCTTTTCATTTAAAATTCTTTAAATAAATCCGGAGTCTGTGCATGCGAGGATTTAATCTCCAGTTCAATCATAAAAGTTTATAGACTATCCTTATTGCATAGCCTTACTGCCTTAGCCTTATTTCCTAGCCTTATTGCCTAGCCTTATTGCCTAGCCTAATTGCCTAGCCTCATTGCCTAGCCTTATTTCCTAGCCTACTGCGTTGATTATAATGCACCATTAAGATATTTATCATACTCTGACATTAGTTAATAATTGCTTTAATTAGTTTAGTTAATTAATAATAGTTAGAGTTAATTTTGGACTGATATAGCTTTAGTCGGAGCTGTAATTAGAGAATATAGAGATAAAATGAAACAAATAAAGCATAAATATAAAAATTCATCAAATGAATCACATAAAGCCATAAAGCTTAGATAGTTTGGCTAAATGGATTAAATAATTTATTATAGACAGGATTACTGTGGTTATCAGAAATTAAACGCTGTTGTTTGTCCTTGGCATTAAAAGGTGTGTACTCAGGTAGCTTGTAAAGATGATCAAGGCTATGTTTAATGCTCAGTACTCAGGTAGCGTGTAAAGATGATCAAGGCTATATTCAAAGCTGAGTACTCAGGTAGCTTGTGAAGATGATCAAGGCTATATTTAATGCTCAGTACTCAGGTAGCGTGTAAAGATGATCAAGGCTATATTCAAAGCTGAGTACTCAGGTAGCGTGTGAAGATGATCAAGGCTATATTCAAAGCTGAGTACTCAGGTAGCTTGTGAAGATGATCAAGGCTATATTCAAAGCTGAGTACTCAGGTAGCTTGTGAAGATGATCAAGGCTATATTTAATGCTCAGTACTCAGGTAGCTTGTGAAGATGATCAAGGCTATATTCAAAGCTCAGTACTCAGGTAGCTTGTGAAGATGATCAAGGCTATATTTAATGCTCAGTACTCAGGTAGCGTGTAAAGATGATCAAGGCTATATTCAAAGCTGAGTACTCGGGTAGCTTGTGAAGATGATCAAGGCTATATTTAATGCTCAGTACTCAGGTAGCGTGTAAAGATGATCAAGGCTATATTCAAAGCTGAGTACTCAGGTAGCTTGTGAAGATGATCAAGGCTATATTTAATGCTCAGTACTCAGGTAGCTTGTGAAGATGATCAAGGCTATATTCAAAGCTCAGTACTCAGGTAGCTTGTGAAGATGATCAAGGCTATATTTAATGCTCAGTACTCAGGTAGCTTGTGAAGATGATCAAGGCTATATTCAAAGCTCAGTACTCAGGTAGCTTGTGAAGATGATCAAGGCTATATTTAATGCTCAGTACTCAGGTAGCGTGTAAAGATGATCAAGGCTATATTCAAAGCTGAGTACTCAGGTAGCTTGTAAAGATGATCAAGGCTATATTCAAAGCTCAGTACTCAGGTAGCTTGTGAAGATGATCAAGGCTATATTTAATGCTCAGTACTCAGGTAGCGTGTGAAGATGATCAAGGCTATATTTAATGCTCAGTACTCAGGTAGCGTGTAAAGATGATCAAGGCTATATTCAAAGCTCAGTACTCAGGTAGCTTGTGAAGATGATCAAGGCTATATTTAATGCTCAGTACTCAGGTAGCGTGTGAAGATGATCAAGGCTATATTCAAAGCTCAGTACTCAGGTAGCGTGTAAAGATGATCAAGGCTATATTCAAAGCTGAGTACTCGGGTAGCTTGTGAAGATGATCAAGGCTATATTTAATGCTCAGTACTCAGGTAGCGTGTAAAGATGATCAAGGCTATATTCAAAGCTGAGTACTCGGGTAGCTTGTGAAGATGATCAAGGCTATATTCAAAGCTGAGTACTCAGGTAGCATGTAAAGATGATTAAGGCTATATTCAAAGCTGAGTACTCGGGTAGCTTGTGAAGATGATCAAGGCTATATTTAATGCTCAGTACTCAGGTAGCGTGTAAAGATGATCAAGGCTATATTCAAAGCTGAGTACTCGGGTAGCTTGTGAAGATGATCAAGGCTATATTCAAAGCTGAGTACTCAGGTAGCATGTAAAGATGATTAAGGCTATATTCAAAGCTGAGTACTCGGGTAGCTTGTGAAGATGATCAAGGCTATATTTAAAGCTGAGTACTCAGGTAGCGTGTAAAGATGATCAAGGCTATATTCAAAGCTGAGCACTCAAGTAGCGTGTAAAGATGATAAAGGCTATATTCAAAGCTCAGTACTCAGGTAGCTTGTGAAGATGATCAAGGCTATATTTAATGCTCAGTACTCAGGTAGCTTGTGAAGATGATCAAGGCTATATTTAATGCTCAGTACTCAGGTAGCGTGTAAAGATGATCAAGGCTATATTCAAAGCTCAGTACTCAGGTAGCTTGTGAAGATGATCAAGGCTATATTCAAAGCTCAGTACTCAGGTAGCTTGTGAAGATGATCAAGGCTATATTCAAAGCTCAGTACTCAGGTAGCTTGTGAAGATGATCAAGGCTATATTCAAAGCTCAGTACTCAGGTAGCGTGTGAAGATGATCAAGGCTATATTCAAAGCTCAGTACTCAGGTAGCTTGTGAAGATGATCAAGGCTATATTTAATGCTCAGTACTCAGGTAGCGTGTAAAGATGATCAAGGCTATATTCAAAGCTGAGTACTCGGGTAGCTTGTAAAGATGATCAAGGCTATATTTAATGCTCAGTACTCAGGTAGCGTGTAAAGATGATCAAGGCTATATTCAAAGCTGAGTACTCGGGTAGCTGGTGAAGATGATCAAGGCTATATTCAAAGCTGAGTACTCGGGTAGCTTGTGAAGATGATCAAGGCTATATTCAAAGCTGAGTACTCAAGTAGCGTGTAAAGATGATAAAGGCTATATTCAAAGCTGAGTACTCGGGTAGCTTGTGAAGATGATCAAGGCTATATTCAAAGCTGAGTACTCGGGTAGCTTGTGAAGATGATCAAGGCTATATTCAAAGCTGAGCACTCAAGTAGCGTGTAAAGATGATAAAGGCTATATTCAAAGCTGAGTACTCAGGTAGCGTGTCAAGATGATCAAGGCTATATTCAAAGCTGAGTACTCAGGTAGCGTGTCAAGATGATCAAGGCTATATTCAAAGCTGAGTACTCAGGTAGCATGTAAAGATGATTAAGGCTATATTCAAAGCTGAGTACTCAGGTAGCATGTCAAGATGATCAAGACTATATTTAATGCTGAGTACTCAGGTAGCGTGTAAAGATGATTAAGGCTATATTCAAAGCTGAGTACTCAGGTAGCATGTCAAGATGATCAAGACTATATTTAAAGCTGAGTACTCAGGTAGCGTGTAAAGATGATTAAGGCTATATTCAAAGCTGAGTACTCAGGTAGCATGTCAAGATGATCAAGGCTATATTCAAAGCTGAGTACTCAGGTAGCATGTCAAGATGATCAAGACTATATTTAAAGCTGAGTACTCAAGTAGCGTGTAAAGATGATCAAGGCTATATTCAAAGGTGAGTACTCAAGTAGCGTGTAAAGATGATCAAGGCTATATTCAAAGCTGAGTACTCAAGTAGCGTGTAAAGATTGTTACGCACTGACTTGTATTGGGAGAAATTAATCTCCTATTTTAATTTTAATTGGCTCGTTGAAAACAGTGCCTAACAAAGGACGATGCCATAGAATCAACAATATTAAAGATACGACCCAAAACAGTTTGTAGTTACAATTAATAAGATTTATTAATTCTTAAGATAATTACAAAAGAAAAGAAAATATAATTACAATCTTCAACTTACAGTATGGTAGATCTTGTACCGGTACACAGTTAACACAGTTAGAATAATGTCCCAATAAATAATGCGAAATAAACACATATGAGCATACAAATACACAAAGAATAAAACACGCCTCGTAAAGTTAAGAAAATCTATCTGAATCTCCATTTGTTTGAGCTCTCGTTCTTTATCTCTTTGGGCATCTAGTTCCATCTGTTTAAGCTCTTGTTCTTTTTCTAGCTCCAGCTGTTTGAGGTTTAGTTGAAGCTCCATACTTGGATCATTCGGTTGTGTGACTGAGGCCAGTTCGTCCTCTGACAACACCTCTTCATCCACTAAGTCGATTATGATCATATCTCGTACGGTCTTTTTTACAGCCGAATGAGCTACATTTATTCCTAGAGCTTTAGCAATGGAAAATAGCTCCTTCCTAGAACATTTGTCTAATGCCTCTACTGATGGGTTTTCAACATCAAAATCCATTTTGACACAGGCAAAATATAAAAATTTTTATACAAATTTAAGCTTAGTGCACACACTAATCTAATTGAATTTAAAGAAAAAGTGTAACCAGCTCTATTGTTGGTATCGTAAAATGGTATCGTGTACTCAAAATTAATCTGAGTATATAAAAGTAAACAGTGGGTCAAAATCCACAGAAAAACAATCAATTTATTATTGGTGTAATAAAAATTATGGATTAAAATTATCCTCGGAAAAACCCACAATTTGTTAAAATTAGGGTCTAATGAGAATAAAATATGGATTCGGTTATCCCCGGAAGAGCCCACAATTTGTTAAAATTGGGGTCTAATTTGAGAAATAATAATAATATTATGAATTCAGTATTATCGCGGACGAGCAGCCCAATTTGTTAAAATTGGGATCTTGGGAGAAAAATAATATGGAGTCCGCAATATCCCGGAGGAGCAACCCAATTTGTACGCACTGACTTGTATTGCTTTTTTTGTGAAATCTCTTTTTTTGGATATCTTGGAACTCATTGCCCTTGTCACAGCACATGCTGGATACAATTCTTGATCTTCTTCCTGATCTTCAGTTAAACAAGGTTCATGAGTAACGATGGGTTCGGCTATTACCTTCCCACAAGCTAAGTCATTGCCTAGCAGCAACGAGATGCCGTCCAATGGTAATGTTGGTCGGACACCCACAACCACAGGTCCGGAGACTAAGTCAGATTTTAGGTTGATGAGATGTAAAGGTACATCTATGCATCCCAGCTCTACACCTCGTAACAGGATGTTGCTCCCAGTAGCAGTAGATTCAGACAAGGGAAGTATGCCCTCAAGTAGCAAGAACTGTGAAGCACTTGTATCTCGTAAGATTTTGATTGGTCGTAGACTGGAAAAATCACCTGGCAGTGATACGAATCCTTCCGATATGAAAGGCATGAAGTCTTGTATGACATCAGTATTTTCTGATGTAGAATTTTGGACCTTGGTAGGTAAACTCTTGTTGGAGTCTTGAGAACATTCGGCTAGGGTAGAGGAAGTAAAACTCTGGGTAGAGTCGTCAAAACTTGCACACAAGTCCTCAGTAAGACGCCCTCTGGAGGTAGACCTCTTCTTGGAGCAAAAGGATCTTGGCGACAAGCTCATAAAACTCGCAGTCGAAGCAGGAACTTGGCTGGAGTCAGTAAAACTAGCCTTATTGTTCATTTTGAAACTCTTTGATGAGTCGTGACAAACCTCTTTGAAGTTTGTATGGACATCTGGAGAGCAAAAACTCTTGAAGTTTGAAAATGTATTTCCAGATGTATGACGAGACGTACAAGCGGAGACTTTATGTTGTGTACCAGGATGTGTGGTCTTCTCAGTATTCTTCTTGAGTTTCCAGCAATCATCCCTCGTATGTACTTCTTTTTTACAGTAGGCACATGAGTCTTTTGCACTTGTTACTTTCGATCCGGACTTAAATGGTTTTTGTGAAGGCTTGCTGTAAGTTGAAAATGTTGCCTTATTGTGCCTGTCATTTTTGGTGTCAGATGGATTCTTGGAAAGTTGATGTGAGATAGTGAAGTCGTCGGCTAACACTGCTGCCGTATGCGCGTCACCTTGCAATATGTATTCGCACCTCAGTACGAACACAGTTCTTGAACTCCTCCATCAAAATGAGGTTATGGAATTTCTTGAAATCTGTCTCGGTGTTGGTTGCGTGCCGCCACTTGTCCAGGAGCCGTTCGTTTTCCCAGAGGAACTCAACATGAGTCTGGCCATCATGTTTCCACAGTTCCCTAAACTTTTTACGGTATGCTTCGGGAACACATTCATAAGCCTTCAGTATTAAAGATTTTACTAGGTTATAGTCCCAGCGCTGTTCCGCATTCAGGGACACAAAGACTGCGGATGCCCTTCCAGTCAAAGCTGGTTGAAGTAAGGTTGACCACATAGTTTCAGGAATTTTAAAATTTTGGGCAGTTATCTCAAACTGCGCAAAATATTGGTCAACCTCTTTTTCTGAAAATTAAGGGATTACTTTTGCGAATTTAATTGCATCGCAACCCTGACCGGCTGGAGGCGTGAGTCTATTTTCCATTGCTCTCAAATTGGCTGTTATTTCCATTTCTTTTAATTTGATTTGTAGCTCTTTCTGTGCTTCTAACTCAAGCTGTTAAGGCTCACCTTCTGTATTTAACTCCAGCTGTTTAAGCTCACGTTCTTTATCTAGCTTCATTTGTTTGAGCTTTAGTTGGAGCTCCATACTAGGATCATGCGGTTGTGTGACTGAGGCCAGTTCGTCCAGTGGACGATGATCATATCTCGTATGGTCTTTTTTACGACCGAATGAGCTACATTTATTCCTAGAGCTTTAGCAATGGAAAATAGCTCCTTCCTAGAACATTTGTCTAATGCCTCTACTGATTGGTTTTCAACATCAAAATCCATTTTGACACAGGCAAAATATAACAATTTTTATACAAATTTAAGCTTAATGCACACACTAATCTAATTGAATTTAAAGAAAAATTGTAACCAGCTCTGTTGTTGGTATCGTAAAATGGTATCGTGCACTCAAAATTAATCTGAGTATATAAAAGTAAACAGTGGGTCAAAATCCACAGAAAAACAATCAATTTATTATTGGTGTAATGAAAATTATGGATTAAAATTATCCTCGGAAAAACCCACAATTTGTTGAAATTGGGGACTAATGAGAATAAAATATGGATTCGGTTATCCCCGGAAGAGCCCACAATTTGTTAAAATTGGGGTCAAATTTGAGAAATAATAATAATATTATGAATTCAGTATTATCGCGGACGAGCAGCCCAATTTATTAAAATTGGGGTCTTGAGACAAAAATAATATGGAGTCCGCAATATCCCGGACAAGCCCCCAATTTGTTACGCACTGACTTGTATTGGGAGAAAATAATCTTCTATTTTAATTTTAACAGGCTCGTTGTAAACAGTGCCTAACAAAGGACGATACTATAGAATCAACAATATTAAAGATACGACCCAAAACAGTTTCCAGTTACAATTAATAAGATTTATTAATTCTTAAGATAATTACAAAAGAAAAGAAAATATAATTACAATCTTCAACTTACAGTATGGTAGATCTTGTACCGGTACACAGTTAACACAGTTAGAATAATGTGTCAATAAATAATTCGAAATAAACACATATGAGCACACAAATACACAAAGAATAAAACACGCCTCGTAAAGTTAAGAAAATCTATCTGAATCTCCGTCCTTTCGTATCTGTCAATCCTTTATATACATGTAGCGTAAGACGCTTCCAGAAGGACCTATGAAGTGTTGTTTACATTTCTCGGGTTAAGGAGTACATTCGAGAAGTTACCCGGAGACATTCTACCCAATTCGTAATTGGAAGCCGATTGTAAACAGGCTACATCAAAGAGATTTAGCCATGCCCACAACAGACGTTACTGTCTGCTAGGAGTGTACTACGAGGTCGAGGAAAGTTCACGCACAGGAAATTGTGCTAAATAACAAGATGATCAAGGCTATATTCAAAGCTGAGTACTCAGGTAGCTTGTGAAGATGATCAAGGCTATATTTAAAGCTGAGTACTCAGGTAGCGTGTAAAGATGATCAATGCTATATTCAAAGCTGAGTACTCAGGTAACGTGTAAAGCTTATCAAGGCTATATTCAAAGGTGAGTACTCAGGTAGCGTGTGAAGATGATCAAGGCTTTATTCAAAGCTGAGTACTCAGTTAGCGTGTAAAGATGATCAAGGCTATATTCAAAGGTGAGTACTCAGGTAGCTTGTGAAGATGATGAGATTATATTCAAAGCTGAGTACTCAGGTAGCTTGGCAGTCCTATTTATGCCTAGAAAGCTTTCCCAGCATGTAGGATACATTTTCATGTTGCTTTAACCTTATTCAAGGTTGGTATTCACGTGTATTAAAAAAATAAAGAAGGAATGGCCATGTTTTGTCTTGGTGCCACACTGGAGTGAGTAAATAATTGATGTCGTGTGTCCTCCCGTTTACAACACAATGCCTGGACCCATTAGATCAGGAGTCGGTTAGTCATGAACCTATTCAAACTCTCCATTGACAAAGAATATTAAACAAAATAAATATTGAATTATAAATGTCCTAGCAAATTGCATGAGACAATTTTATAATGCTTTTTTTTTTCCCTTAAAGAATGTTATCAAAGCAGAGGTGAATTCAGGTGGGGAGAGGTTGGCTTGGATTGGCTTAACTATTTGTTTTAGGAACTGCAAGAGAATTGTGAAATAAATATTTAAAAGGTGTAACCTACAGACAGAAACTGCGCCCGGGTCAAAGTCTAAATTTAGGCGCCCTCTTCCCAAATACATATATTTATATATATATATATTTTTTTTTTTTAATTTTCCGCTCTCTAAGGGTAGCGCCCTTGAAGCTCTACCTTTGTTCCCCTTTAGCACGGCATTGCAAACAAAAAAAAATATTAATAAAAAATTATCATTCTTTTAATGTCTTCATACCATAAAACAAAAAGTTTCACACAACTCACAGTGACGATAATAGCAATAAAGCAATGCACTCTTCTCTATGCTTCCACCTTAATGAACGTTTCTAATCCAGAATGAGATGGATGCCTGTTTCTAATTAAAAAATTATGCAACCACTAACGACAATTGAATGGTGCTCAGTAAATTCATCATAAACCATTTTCCCATTACAAATAAGATTAAAAAATCCAGATTTTTACACTAATCTCAAATATCTGTATTTTCTTGAGCGACGATGACGGCCAAAATCACCGACGACCGTTTCGCCGAAGTTTTAAGAATAAAATAATTTTGAAAATTCAAGAACATATACTATATACATTATTTATATAATTACTTATTTATTTATTGTTCGTCTTTCGCAAGTGAAGGTCACATGGTTTGAGCTGTAGCCATGATCTTGGCTGTTTTTTGTTTAAAGTCAGCCTCACTCACTCGACCTTGCAAGGCGACTGAAAATAGACCAGGGTGCAGTAAAAACAGGGTTTCTTTCAGGCATATCTGCGGGGGGGGGGAGGGGGGGCAGTAACACTCGGGGAAAGTCAAGTGCCCCCGGAGCGAAACTATGTACAACAATAAATCGTTAATAAAAAAACTAACAAATTGTCATTTTTTTAAACAATTCTAAAAATAATATTAATTGGTGTCATTACCCGATTACAAATAGTGGAAGCTATGAAATATCGCTCTGCTCGATACATTTGATGATCCGTAAATTTAACGCTAATATTGATAGAAACTTACATAATTCGAATATAAATATCGCAATATTTCGAAACTTTTCCGCGTTTCGATTATGAGCCGAAGTGTTACTTCCTGTTCTCGCCTTTATCGGTATTTTTTATTTATTTTTTTAAATTTAATTCACAAGTTTGAAGACTTAAATAACACTCTAATAAACTATATTTGCTTCAATTTTAAGGTCTATAACTTTAGTACATTTCTCGCTAAGTATAACACATGAGCAATTTTTCATGTTTTCAAATTATATTCATAATAAAAGCATGACTTAAAGTATGGAATGGTTTTTTTTTAAGTATACAATTATACATTGTATGACCTCATTCTTTAAATAAATATAGTTATTATTAGCACCATTATAAATGTACTTGACTCCTTGTGTGCTAAGCTAGAAAAAAAAAATTAAAACGTTAAAAAACCGGAGCATTCAAAAAGGACACGATTCATCAATTATTATAGGGAAAGCATTCTTGTTTTTTATGTGCTACTTTTGTAACAAAGTTTCCTGAACAGTTTTTTTTTTTTTTTTTTTAAATACTTAGCCAATATTTTTTTAGTTTCCCAATTTATTTCCTTTTTTTAACACGATTCATCAATTATTATAGGGAAAGCATTCTTGTTTTTTATGTGCTACTTTTGTAACAAAGTTTCCTGAACAGTTTTTTTTTTTTTTTTTAAATACTTAGCCAATATTTTTTTAGATTCCCAATTTATTTCCTCTCTTTAATATCACAATAGTAAGCAATCTACCCATTTCTTCTTCTTCTTCTTCTATATATTTGCACGCACTTATTTAAATATTTTGTTTTTCTGTATCTGAATCCAGTTAGACAATAAAAACAATGTTGAGGTGTTGCGGCATATGGAAGACTCAATTTGTCATTTATCTGGAGAGCGTTATAATATTTTGAAATAATCAAATAATTTGTACATTAAACTGAATTTCGGGAACTCTATACTTTATTTTTAACGATTTCCTTCAGATGAAATAACATATTTATAAATGTATGTTATTATTTGTTAACATCTCATATCTTCTAAATAAAAAAATACGTTTTATAAAAACGACTAGTATTGAAAACCCTAAAAAATGTAGACACCTTTCTACAAAAAAAAAATTTCCTCTTTGATAAAACTTGATAATATTTAGAAAAAGTAATTATTACAAGTATTTTTTTCATTTGCGCACACCATGTAAAATGATGCTAGCAGTGCATTCAACATGTATAATGTTGCTAGTAGTGCATTTGGCGTTTAAAATGGTCAGTGCGTTCACCATGTAACATGATACTAGCAGTCAGTTCACTATTTAAAATGATGGCAGTCGTGCTTTTTGTGATGGGAAACATTTTTGGAAGGAATTTTTTTTTTATTTTGTTAAAAATTTATTTAAGAAGTTTACCCAAAAATACATTAAATAAAAATTCAAAGCCACATTACTAATTATTGATACATATTTCTTTTTTAATTGTATAACACAAGCAAGTCCAGCAGAGACGTCACTTTACTTTACGAGCCCCCCTTCCACTTTTCGGTTTTGTCCTCCCCCACTTTGAATTCAAAGTTGAGATTTAAAAACGGTCTAAAATACCCGAGGTTCCCTGCAGCCGTTGGGGTTGCGAGGTCAATACGATGGCTCTGGGGTAAAATGACATCTACATTTTTAAATACCATCTCTTCCGTTGCTCTTTAATGAAGTGTAGAATTTTGGAAAACTAAATTCGAGTGTACACTAAAAGGGATTCTTGCCTTTTGAATTTATCAACAAATTTCTGGGTTCCATTTTTTTTTTTTTTTTTTTTTTTTTTTTTTTGTGTTCCTTTTTTTTTTTTTTTTTTTTTTTTTTTGTTGGCATCCGTCCGTCACAATGTGACGATGGTGTAGAATTGGCAGGATGAAA
Source organism: Lymnaea stagnalis (assembly GCA_964033795.1). Lineage (NCBI taxonomy): Eukaryota > Metazoa > Mollusca > Gastropoda > Lymnaeidae > Lymnaea > Lymnaea stagnalis. The sequence goes on from CAXITT010000067.1 coordinate 502,477, forward strand.
TCCAAGAGGCTGGGATTATTCTTTTTATTATTATAAACTGGTTCCTTACACAAGAAATCGCCTCTCTCCACGCCACTGGACAACACAAAGGGACACCATGTGGATGGCAGTGGTGGTGGACGGTACAAGCTCCTCTTTTGTCGGTGTTAAGTCGCGGGTCCCCTAGGGATCGGTGCTAGGCCCCTGTTTGTTCCTAGCATACATTAATGATCTACCCGAGAAAATGACATCCCAAGCAAGACAGTTTGCAGATGACACGGTAGTGTATAGGACGATCTCCAACAGTTCTGACCAAGACCAGCTACAACAGGATCTCAATCAGTTAGCTGAGTGGGAGATGAGCTGGGAAATGGAATTTCATCCTGCCAAGTGCCAGACACTGTCAGTCTCTAGAAGGGGTACTCCTCTACACCGCCATTATGAACTGCATGGGCCAGTTTCCTGCGTAAGGTACCTCGGTGTTACCATTCAAAGAGAGGTCCGCTGGGACGATCAAATTAACAACAAGGCAAACTAGAGGCGAAATCTGAAGATCAGCAATTACAGAGTGAAAGAAAGAACATATAAAGCATTTGTCCGGCGCTTTTTAGATCTTCAGTTTGAGACCCATTCACCTAGAAGAATATCGACAGGTTGGAGGCGGTCCAACGACGGACAGCACACCACTACAGAAACACCTCTAGTGTTGGCAGCATTATAAAAACACTGGGCTGGTCACCATTGGATGAAGAACGACGACGATCCAGGCTCTCCATGATGTACAAGATAAATAATGGGCTGGTCCACTGCTCCAGCATTAAACAGAAACTCATCCCTCTCCCCCATAGACAGCGACGAGGCCATGACAGGCAGTTCCGGCTCATACCAGCGAGAAGCCAGTATAGGAACTGCTCATTCCTGCCATAGACAATTGACTGGAACAGGTTTCCAAAAGGAACAGTTGACGTAACAACACTTGACACATTTGCGTCTCTTGCCTAAGGCGTTCCAAACCCCAGTCAATGATACCCTCTCTTTAATACTAGGCACAAAAACATTGTTAGTCCCTCTGCATATATGGGAGCCAGAATGATCAAGGCATTGGGCCTTTAAAATATAGAAGAAGAACAAGGATGCGCTTGGCACCAGGGGCGTCGCGGGAGTTGTTGGAATGTTTCATTGTGTCAATATTATCCGCTAATTGGACTCCATCACCGGGTTTTGAACTCAGGGTTTTCCTTTCTTGGATGAATTGCCATACAATGTTAACGAGTCCCATCCACCCGGGTAGCTGGTGATGTCTTTGCTTGATTGGGCTTTGGTGGGGATGGAATTTCAGATCACGGGGATGAGATTTACTCAGTTTAGACCACTCGGCCACCCAGCTAAAATATTTAAGGGACCAGAATAAGCTAGGGCAAAAAGCATACCCTCTAGGGCGCGAATAAATTTAGTTCATGTTACCCCTAGACAACGAAGCACATGAACATGTTCATGACATTCATATAATGGTTGTTTAACATTTGGAGCTGTAATTAATTATAGAAGCCTCCTCCCCCCTCCCCCCCAAACGATTTTTTGTGTTCGAATGAGTCTGTCTGTGGTCGAAGGAGTCTGTCCATGGAACTTATTTTTAGATTAAAATTATTCATGACCTCGAGACGACCACCTTTCAACCATCGTCTTATGACAGTAATGGAAGAATGACACTCAGAAGGCATCCCGGTCAAGCCCCCAATGTCACGAATATGTTCGTGTGCTTCGTTGTCTAAGGGAATTTGATATAGTGAGTACATGAGGCTTAACACAAGAGTTCTTCTCAGTTATTAGCTCTAAACTTTTATTTCACTACTCACTAATCTAATAAGTTCTCCCATTAGTAGTGTGGGTTCTGCTAACAAGCTTAGCCAAAGAACCACACATACTACATGGATCACAACACTACTATTTACTACAACTACTAATTACATTTATCCCTAACACTGATACAGTTGCTCTCCCCTGCTCTACTGACTAACTGCCCCCCCCCCCCGCACATACACTACCCTACTACAGGTTCTCCCTTTGCCTTTGTATCCCTATGTTTATAGTTAGAAAATTACATTTATCCCTAACACTGATACAGTTGCTCTCCCCTGCTCAACTGACTACCTGCCCCCCCCCCCCGCACATACACTACCCTACTACAGGTTCTCCCTTTGCCTTTGTATCCCTATGTTTATAGTTAGAAGACCTGGCTCAAAACAGACGCTCAGGGATTTTAACACCTTGACAAGCTCCAGAACCAAAATAAAGGTTTACAAGGCAGCTGTTCTCCCAAAGATACTATATGCATATGAAACATGGACAGTCTATCAACACTATGCAAGGAATCTAAACCATTTTTACATAATGAGCTTTCGAAAAATCCTCAACATCAAATGGCATGACAAGATGTACTCGCACTAGCAGGTCTCCCAAGGCATACACATCTTATTAATCCAGTCCCAGCTTTGCTGGGCGGGCCATCTTGCGAGAATGTCAGACGACCACTTGCACAAAATAATATTTTATGGTGAACTCAAGGAGGCCAGATGCTTTGTTGCGGAACAGAAGAAATGTGTTAATAGCACAACGAAAACATCTTTGAAAGCATTTCACATTGACCCGGACATGAGGGAACAGTTATCATAGGGTCGAGACTCGTGGCACTCCTCCCTATACAAGGCTCAATGCCAAATGAGGCTAATGGCTCAGGTGCTACAGAATACAAAAGACACGCCAGAAAATTAGCTCTCGAGAATTAACATTTTATTCCGTCTTAAATTATGGTAAAAAACAGTAGTAGAAAAAGAGAAAATCTGCAAGGTTTGTTAAAATTCTAAGATACATCTAAGTATAAATAACGATCAAGAGTCAAACATAATGTATACTGTCTAACGAATATTTTACAGGTTATTCAAAGCTAGGCAATCATTCAATAAACATGGGGGATAATTACGTTGTCTAGAGGTCTGTCCCCTCCATATGGCCACAGAAACAATGTAAATGTCTAGCACACATTTCCCTGCAGAGCTGATGTATTGTATGTGTCAAGTAACAAAAAGAAAAGCTGTGAAAAGATTCAAGTTTCTTTTTATTTACTGGCTTCATATGGATGACAGTGGACAATGCATAAGAAATAATCACTGGTGTTCAGAATAAAATAGACGTGTCTAGAAATCCTACACATACTACAACAAACAAAAATTATTTACACGACTCCTAGCGAAAATGTACTAATGCCCTCTTACATCCACAGCAATGGTCGTTCTTTCACACAACCATAATTACACACACTTCTTTCCTGCCATGGTTTGTTTTCAACACACCACCACGGTAGGGTGACTAAATCATGATTTGGAAAAAACGGGACGCTTTCAAGGACGGTTGTTTGTTGTTGTTTTTTTGCTTTTTTTTTTTTGGGGGGGGTGGGGGGGGAGGGAATACCCTCCAGTTAAAGAGGGGACCGGGGGCCTCGGCCGGGGACTGTTTATTGAAAATTCTCATTTTAGCTATGAAATCTGTAACGGACAATGTTTTCACATGAAAACAGAGAGGTAGCATTAGTGAACAGTGAATGGTGTTGACCATGTTTTGTCCACGAGGACAATGAATTGTATTTTGAGAGGACAATGTGAGCTCCACGTTTTTGGAGAGTAAAATTATGTTTTTGTCAGAGCGGTTGTTTTCCACGCTTGGCTGGTAATAAAGTATGAGTTGACTGATATAGAGAGGGCTGAGCGCAGAGCAGTAGAGAACAGTAGAGTTAGAGCTGAGTTACGAGACAGTTGAGCTGAGTTGTAGTAGTGTGAGGACGTGTCTTTCTGAATGATGGAATAATACTATATATATATGTGAAATTACATTCATGCAAGGATTATTTTTAATATTATCAGTATAAAGTGTGTTCAATAAAGTACTGTGAGTTTTAACCAGAATTGAGTATTCTTCTTTACGTGCCTGGATAATAAGTGAAAGAATGAAGAAGACTTAGTCGGCATCCTGAAGTATTAACATAAGTAACCATACTACTGACATAACCCACAGCATAAGAAATAAGATCCCACACCATGTCAGAGTAGATGTGTTACAAAATCTAACCAAGAAATCTATATGGGGCACTCAGTCTTTTCCTATGTTTCACTGATGTGATGTGTTGTTTTATGTCTGAACGTCCACCATGACCAATACTAAAAACATTATTGAAAACTGTGCACTCGACTTCACTTTCATAGCGTCCCTGTTTAATATAGTTCCACTCCTTGGAATACCCATCCATAAACTTACATTGACACTTGGGCATAATTATTGTTTATATGAGAAGATAATTTAAAATTAAAGAATAAAGTTCAACACCCAAAACAAACACCTGTCACTCTGACACGAACAGGCCGGCAGGGATCACACATAAGACTAACACATTACACGTAGCGGTCGTGGAATTAATTTGTTTTCTGCACAGTTACATCCTCCCCCCACCCCTTGCGGCTTCAAGTCTCGTGTCTTTCGCTATACATTTACATATAAGATCTATGGCAGGGAACTGTGGTGGAGGGCGAACGGTGCAGCCATCACGCGAGCCCACATCACTACTGGCGCTGGCTACACAGCTAGCCAAAATAATATTTGCAGTTATGTTATAAATTAGGAAGTTTTAGTGATTAGAAAATGTGTTTGGTTTAAAAAAAACGGGACATTTAAGCGTCCCGAGAGACTTTTTCGGACAACGGGTACGATCGTGAAAAAACGGGACAATCCCGTGTTTACGGGACGTTTGGTCATCCTACACCTAGGTCATACGTGGCTGAGAAAATTCGTGGGATATAAGGGTGAAAAACTAAAGGAAAAAACATGATTGCTGACTCACACAAAAGCACAACCAGACCCAGAACAGCATGACTCAATTTGACCATGACAGTGGATAACTCTTGCTTTTACAGGTTATTCGAAGTACGACATTCTATAAACAATTGAGATAAATCTGGAATTAACTTGCTATTCCAATTATGTAAAACATAAATATCTAGCAATTATCATATTTTTCCTAACGAGCCATAATCATGTTGGATTATAAAGTTGAACAGGAAGGATGATTAATTAGAATAGAGTATCCAATGTGCAAATAAAATAATCCTTTAATAATATTTAATGAACATAGAAGTTGTGTTGCGAAGTTTAGCTTCAAGGGAGAGTACACTGCAATGCGTTCCGAATCTGTGTGGGACGCGAGGGTACAATCTCAATATATTTATGTTCGCAAATATCCAGTATGTATTTCAAGCACGCAGACCCAGGGGTACTAGATGATTAAATTAACCTACAATTCTATACAATTCGCTATTTCAATGATAAGGTCGAACACGTGGGTATATGTCAAACTTAACAACATGGCATATTATTTACTATAATAATAATACTGTTAGGATTATACTAGCGCACTCACCAGGTCTTTGTGCGACTTGGCACTTGGCATTATGTTTAACTCAAGCACTATAAAATATATCGCTAGCTGGACACTGGTGTACACACTAAGTCTATTTAGGACCTAACCCATTTCAGAATGTGTAACTAGAACTTTATAAAGTATAGCTGTTCGTGGTAAACTCTTGCAGATGTTGATCTTTTAAGGACATGGCACATCGCCATATGATGAGCTATGGTGATATCACTGTTAAGCGGTACATTCAATAAGCTTGAAAAGCAATTAAATTAAAACACTGGTGAAAATAGCCTCTTTTAAATTTCAGTGTGTGTGTTATCCTGGAGTTTACCCATATCTATCACAGAGCGCGTGTCAGATTATTACGTGGCACCTATATATAACATAGATTTTTATAGATGTGCCTCAGATGCAGGATAGGCTGCATAAAACCGGTACCTCTCGGTGTAATCAGAAGTGTGGTCCAGTTTTTATCGCCTGATTACATCGATGCCAGTGATTATTTCAGAAATTTTGCCCCGGGGGGGCACTTCAGATTTTTCAGGAGGGCGGTGCCAGCAGTGCCACCAGTGCCAGTTGATTTATTGTTGGACATATTTTAACTCCGGGGGTTCACTTGGCCTTCCCCGGTGGGGGGGGGGGCAGTGCCCTCCCGGAGATACAGCTGAAAGAAACACTGATCGATGGCTAAACGAGATATTACGATATGCACCATTTTTATATGGCCCATCCGGTTTATGCAAAAGCTGGGTGACATAAATGAGAACAGCTCAGCACTGGGTCTTACCGCATCCCCTGGCACTGCCTCCCACACCCAAGTGGCTTGGTGAGCCACTGGTTAAAACACATCAATGTAGGAGCTACAGGGAACTAACAAACAAACCGAAAAACAAATTTAGACGTTAAATAAAAAATTTTTTTTTTTCTTGAAACGTCAACATTTGTATAAACAACAAGTGTATTTAAATAATTATTATTGTAATTAAATATTTTATTTTATTATTGTCGGCGAAAAGGTCTTCAGAGATACGGGTCTTGACAAAATAACAGCTTTGAAACGGCGGCGGCGAAATGGGGTCGTTGAAGATTGAAGTGGTGGCGGCGGGTCGTCAGAAGATACCAGGAGGCGGGTCGTGATAAGGGCCTTTGGTGGACCAAATCTGGGCCGTGACCTTTTTTTTTTTTTTGATGACACTAGCTCTATATTTAACCATCATGCTTTCGTCTGTTAAAAAAAAATATTTTATGAAATAGCATTCGAATATGTGTTGAATTTAGTATAAAGTTTCATAAAATCTGGGCCGGGACCTTTTTTTTTTTTTTGATGACACTAGCTCTATATTTAACCATCATGCTTGCGTCTGTTAAAAAAAAATATCTTATGAAATAGCATTCGAATATGTGTTGAATTTATCATAAAGTTTCATGACGAAGTCACACACATTAAGTTATCCCGTTTTGTTTCGCTTCAAAGTATGTTCGTCATTTTGTACGGACATCCTAATGTTTATAAGGATGCTGACGGACAAGTTATTTCAAGTCAAATATTTACGAGCTGTCCTTAAATTTACGGATGGTCGGCAACCCTGCCCCTGTCAGGGGCAGGCGATTGTCAGGCGATCCCCAAGGGGTAGTAACCCAAAAGCTTAGAGCCGCCGTTCTGGTTTCATTTATTTTTAGAGTACTTTCCCTTGTGTTATGCATTTGACCCTAGCAGGCTAGCTGACGAGAAAATAAAATGGCAATGCAAACGCACTGTCTGTTTCGCAGTTGTAGTAGGAATTTATGTTCAGTTTTCAAGCGTTCCTTGGGAACGACAATAACCTCACATGGTGGTATCCTAATTTTAATACATAAATTGGCTAAAAATGTATAAAATATATGATTCTAGGCCTATTTGAATTAGACTATTGATTGCTGATTCAGTACTCTGAATTATATAAATAGTATATCTGATTAGTATAGTATAGGCCTAATGATAAATATGTTACACTTACTGTGTCTTACACTGTTACATTATTATTGATTTAGATAAATATTAGTGTTACGTAATGTAGTAAGTGAAAAAAATTACCAACAATGATTAATCAATACAGAGGCGAACCTAACCCTCCATCTGATCAGATTGAATTGATACAATTACATCATTGATACAATTACATCATACATGCCAACCAGTTTTTGTTTTGCACACAATAATAAGGAGAGATGACAGTGAGCTGTGCTTATCACATAGACGCTTAATCTTTCTCTTTCCTTAATAGAAATTATAGGTCAAGAAAGTTTAGTGTGTAGAAAACGCTTTCAGAGTGCAGAATTTTGGCTGTTTTGTTCAAATTGATACAACACGCCTCTGCCTTTTTTAAGTTTTTTGCACCGAAGTGGCTATTTGTACCCGGGTACCAGAAGTGAGAGGTTGGGATTAAAAAACTATTTAAAATATTATGGTTGGGTTTGTAAGACAAAATGAGTTACCATAATCCTGATTATGAGCCTCAACCTTAAATTTAAATGCCATATTTTTTAAATAAATTTAAAACTTGTTTGTAACATCCAGATTGTAGGCTGCACACTTAATTTAAAAAGACTTGCATTACATTAGTGGGAATAAAGTGTGGCCTATACTTGTATATGTTGTTCTTCCATCAAGATCGATAAGGACCATCTAGTCATCCGGTTGTGGTGGGGGTATCATGATGAGTTCATAGGTGGCTTGCTAGTCTCATCCGGTCAATAGGGTATAACGGAGACTAACATCTGAAAAGATCAAGTAACCTCTGATTTTATTCTAAACACCAGTCATATATTTTTAGAAATAGCCTCTGTCCTCCCGGGCTATCATTATCAATCAACTGACTCATTCGGTCTTAAACTAACCGGTACAATAATGCAACAAATTTGCATTAATTTAAAGTAAGAATAGATTGTATTTTTGCGCTAATCTTTAAGCATTCTTTCCATAGAAATGTTGAGTTATCGACATTCTACTGTATATTCATTATAGTATTGATGATGATTATTATATTTTTTTTTAAGTTTATTTTATGCAACAACAGTTTACTCCTTTGCTTCTTCAGTTTGAGTTAAACTGATCATTTGAAGTTGCTTTCAAACATGTATAGCAAACTAAAACCCACAAATTATCCAAATGATAATATAAATGATTTTATTTAATTTTTTTCCTCCCAAGTTATGTCTTTAACAGCTTAGTAAATATCCCTGTTTAAAAATCTGTCAATATTTTGGGACCCTTATGGTAGCCAAGTATATTTTGTAAAACAATGAATAATAAAATGGTAAAAAAATGGACAAGACAAGCTTAATGCTTTAGTTGTGGTATCCAAATTAGCAGGTAATGGGAGTTTAACATTGTAAGTGAAGAGCTGTCAAAAAGTTTGTTTTTCTGCGCATAGATTAAAAGGTAATTTTTTTTTTTTTAATTGAACAAAGTAGCCCAACAGAAGTTGACAAATTATGTACCGATATTGCTCTTATGGAATTTGTTTAATTCACTCAATTTTTTAATTGAAAGTCTAATGCCAGAAAAGCAAGTGGGGAAAAGGATTAATAAATAATATTCTAAAGAAAAATTTTCTTATTTAAAAAATAATTGCAAATAAAATTTATTGTTAAAAAATAATTTGGGACAAAATGCTGTCTGGGTCATTCCTCAGCCCGCACCC
>CAXITT010000067.1:511624-527777 GCA_964033795.1 Lymnaea stagnalis
CCCCCCCCCCCCCCCCCCACTGAATCATTGACATAGAATATTCATCAATATTTATCATAATAGGCTAAATAAATAATAATATTCTTTCTTATAAAGGCCTTTTTTATAATTTGTTTTATAATAGCTTAAATAGATTGGCCTAAAATCGTATTTCAGCATTTTAAATTTATCAACATTATCCATAATAGATACATACATGATAATCTGCAGAATTGTAAAAAAAACTGTACAAAAAGTATTTTTTTAAATTATACAACAGCATAAAAAATTGTACTGAGAAAAACGAAAAGTTGTATAAAGTATTATTTATAACTTTTTATTTAATTGATTATCAATGTTTTGAATGTATGTTTTCTTAAAATTTACTTTATCAATGTGAAAACCCAAAAAACAAGTGTCATATAGATGTGCATTTTGAAAGGACCATTTTGAATAGGATTTAAGATTCATTTTGACTTTTGATAAATTTATTGCACAAAAATTTTTATTAAAAATAATAATGTTCCCCTAAATCCTTGGAAAATAGTACTAAATGCTATACAGCCTTTCACCTTTTGAAATACCTAAAACCTTAAAGCATACAAATGGGCAGGTGTGTATACAGAACCACTATTACTATAGTACTTACATTATACCTTAACTGAATGAATACAAGTTGCAGCTCAAAAGAGAGAAAGTAAAAAAGAAAGTGGTAAGTAAAATTACAGTAAGTCTAAAAAGTATGTTTATTATTATTGCATCCCCTTTAAAATGAGAATACTGAACCAATCAGTCATTAGGCATACTGAAATAATTAGCAATTTAGCTATTTATTATCTTAGGTTTAAAAATTTGAATTTACTTGCTTTCCCATTTCCTGGCATTTTATTTCACATTTTCAGAAAATATTTATACTAGCAGTAAAAAATAGCACTTAATTTCACAATCTTTAGTATCATAAGAATAATCCCTCAATTAAAAGGTAGTTTTCTGGAAATTAATATACAAGTTAAAAAAATAATAAAATTGCATTTTTCCCAACCTAATTTTGCCATAGACCCCTTTAAATAAAACTGGTCTATCATTTTACATTTGACTTCTCTTTTATTTAAAGCAACATTCAATTGGAAAGATGCCTTAAATCTTGAGGTCTGCCTAACAGAGGAGGAGATCATTATCAGAGATCAGTTCCGAGCTTACTGTCAAGAGAAACTTATGCCAAGAATCATTGAGGCAAATCGCCATGAATGTAAGTTGCTATTAACTAACAAATTCAACATATAAGATCCTGTATATCACTTCTTCTAACACAATCCCCATTTATTGTAAATTCCCTGACTTTTTGTTTGAAAAAATACTTAAAATGTCATATCCACATATAATGTGATCTGTTAATCTTGTTACATAACTTTATTAATAATACAACACATTTTGAAAATAAATATTTATTTTTAAAAAAGTATGTCTAAACCCTGTAAATTATTATAATATTTGATATGAACTTTAGGCATACCGATTGCAAGGGGGCACTACTTCCATTTCTTTCTTTATGTGCACATAGGATGCATGCTCAATTGGCGAAAGCAAGTGGATCAAGAAGATTTTATGGCATAGGCATTAATATATATATCTGTAATGTACCTATAATGTTAACCCATATTTTCAAAATAGCAATTTGTAATACCCATTAACTGTTCTAAAGCTTTTTTGGAAATATTTAAGGGAAATAAGTGGGTGGTCAAAGGAGATTATTATAATTTTTGTCAGGTACTTTGAATAATGAAATTATTTTTGTAGATCACTGAGGTCTAGTCTGCCATATGCTCTACAAGATTCTAATATGTTACCGGAGCCTTTGAATATTAATAAATATATGAAATAAACTTAATTATTATTTTATTTATTTTCTCCTTGAAATAAATCAAATTGTTTATGTCATGTCTTAAAAGTTTTGATTTCAACAATTTTTAATTCATGTATTTTAACAATTTTTTTTACCACATAACATTAAACAAAATAACAGAACTATTATTTTATAGGGTCAGCTTATGAGCAGGTTATACATCTCGGGCTTTTCCCATCCTAAACTAGTGGGGTCAGCAAATAATAGGCTTTAAAATGAGTATCTATGGTATAAAGTATTACATCTATATGAAACAAATTCCAAGCATATCGTAAATATATGAAAGAAAACTTAAATACAGTTGTGGCACTTTTGAAATCCATTAGCCCTTGAAAATATTGGATAAAACATTGTTGTACTGTATGTATGTATGTGTGTATGTATATATATAATATATATATATACATATACACATATAAATATTTGAATGAGCTAGGGTATCCATATAATGCTAAAGAACCGAATTATTTCATAGATGATTTTATTAATTGTTATAAAAATCTTGAGGGTTGGATTCGATACTTTCATTTTGCCCCAGGCAGCACAAGACACGCCTCAGAATGAAGGAATGAATTTGATATATAATTAACCTTCTTAGGTACATATATATTGGGGTAGGAAATAGGTTGTTTACATTTTTACGTGGATGACAATATCTTTAAATCCAATGATATTATAGTTGTCAAAAACAGATGTTCATTCTCTTTTTACAAATAATCATATGTTACCAATTAAGAAAATAAATGGCATTAACAAAACGTGGGTACATTTACATAATTATATTCCAACGCCCAGTTCATGATACCCTCACTGAGTAGCCCTTGCAACCAGTGAAATATCCTCTTCAATACCAGGCACAGAAACATTGTGAATCCCCTCAACATACATAGAAGACAGAATGATCCATACACTGATCGTGGGCCCTTAATATATAGAAGAATAAGAAGAATTTCAAAACCCAATCGTTTTACACACCTGAAAATTTAATCTTAAAAATAGAGCCATATTTATATATCGAATTCCGTTAATATAAAATATGTTTAAAATGGTATATAGAGTTTTTGTTGTAAATTGCAGATTATGTGTTCACAATTTTTAGAGGAAAAAAAAAATTGTATTTCAGGGATAAGAAAAGGGGTAGGCCCAACATTTAACAATTTTAAAAAAAAACAAGATATCTAAAGTATTTCTCTAGCAAAGAAATTAGCCTTCAATGAACTCCTTTAGTGACATAATTATTTAATTAGTGATCGTTTAGATTTAGTCTATTAAGGTCATGTTTAGAGAAACATCTTGTAGTTCAGGAGCATGAAAAGGGATAGGATAGGCACAACATTTAACAATTTAAAAACAACAAGACATCAAAAGTATTTCTCTAGCTTAAAAATCGGCCCTCAGTGAACTCCTCTAGTGACAATAATGATTGAATTAGTGATCATTTAGATTTGGTAATTTAAGGTCATGTTTAGAGATAAAAAAAATTGTAGTTTAGGGGCGTGTGAAAAGGGGTGGGGTAAGCATATAACAGACCTGTTTACCCTCAGACTCCAAAAATCGTACAATATCATCACAAAATCGTTCAATACCTTATATTTATAGGAAAAAAATAAACATACAGTATACACGTTAACACCTCAAAATCGTACATTGAACGCCAAAATCGTAAGAGTAAACAGGTCTGATATAATATAATAGCAGAATATTTATCAAAACTTCATGATATTAAAAATTTAAACATCATTACATAGATACTGCTTTTTAAAATAAGGAATGGTGATGAGTTTTTGCAGTAGAAGGTAGAAATTATCGCAAAGTGCCTATCATTTTATCCCGATAACATGGGGTCATATATTCTAGTATAACGTAAGCTCCTTTCAAATTTAATTGTATTTCATTGTGTAAAACATTTATCTCAGTGTTTGATAAAGCCATCATGAAGGAAATGGGAGAGTTGGGAGTCTTAGGTCCTACAATAACTGGTTATGGTTGTGCTGGTCTTTCATCTGTTGGTTATGGCCTCATCACAAGAGAATTAGAAAGGTATGTCTCTGGCTTACAGATGAAGTGATGTGCATGTTAAAATTCACATTTCTTACAAGTTAAAATAATGTCCATTTAAATTTATATTTACTGTTCTAGTTTATTTTTAACAATCTTCTGTACTGGCAAAGCTACAGGGTGGGCCAAAAAAAGTGAGAACATCTCATAAAATATTACGCTACGAAATGTTCTCACTTTTATTGGCCCACCCTGTAGTGTAATATATGCTCAAGTATGCATCTTGCTTCCTGGGATTTCTGGGAAGTGAACCTGTGATGGCACATCTTGCAGCAATACAAATTCAAGTTGTGGGTGCCATGAAATTAATTTTAGATTTGGTCTAATGATAAAAACTAAAGCTGCATTGAAGTGATTTATTCCAAGCAGTGAAAATTACAACTTGTATCCCTTTTATAGGGAAACTGTGCTTATCCCAGAGTGGATATGGTGGTGACTTAACTTTAATGTATCCACTATTACTCTATGAGAAGTTTTGACCCAATTTTGTCTGGGTGAATGCCCAGGATACATGTTGAACAAGAGCAGGGGTGAGCACACTCTTCAGGTTGGCTGCTTCACAGCTCTCCTCACATCATATTGAAGTGAGCTGCTTAGCTGAAATTTCTGTGGCTGCATATGACCACTTTTTTAAAATTGAGTCAACATGTTACATCTAAAGCTTCCAACAATGTTACAGAAATCCACATTATTGCTAAAATTGATATGAAACTTTTAAGAATTTGTTTTCATTTGTTTTGTTTTTAACAGAGTTGACAGTAGCTACAGGTCAGCTATGAGTGTTCAGTCTAGTCTTGTTATGTGGCCAATATTTGCCTATGGTTCTGAAGAACAGAGAGAGAAATACATCCCAAAACTTGGTTCGTTTAAAATAAATAATCCTGCTTGTTTGATGTTTCTCAAAGAAACCGAACCCAAATAATTTCATAAAACCGAAATTAATTGAAACTAAGTGCAATATAATCCAGCTAAAAAGTAATGCTTATAATTCGAATCTCAAATTAGTTATTGCCTAATTTTTAAAATCTCTAAATCAGATGGATTTTGTTAATTTCCTTGATGTTTTACTTGTGCTGAGAGACATTTATTGAATTAGTATTTAAAGAATTTTTTTACACAAATGACTTTTCTTTGACTAATTAGTGTTGGTAATATAACTTTATATCTTTGTCTTAATTTATGTTTAAATAATTCATTAGCTAAGGGAGAATTGATTGGTTGCTTTGGTCTGACGGAACCCAATCATGGCAGCAACCCCAGTGGAATGGAGACCACAGCCAAATATAACCCACAAAAGAAAATTTACAAACTCAATGGGTCCAAAAGCTGGTAGGTTATCACTAAATTTGATCACACTTACTGTGGGATATTTTTCCTGTTAAGAAATATTTTAAAATTAAGCAACACTTCCATTTTTAACATTTTTTGAACAGAAATGAGTTTATATCAAATCAACATTTAGCATGGTGTGTGTGCACTCAATAAATTCTTTTATAATCATTTTAGTACAAATCTCTTGATTTTGTTGGTTTTCTCGTGTTCCAGGATCACAAGCTCTCCTATTGCAGATGTTTTTGTTGTTTGGGCCAAATCTGATGCTGACAACAATAAAATTCGTGGTTTTATCTTAGAAAAGGGAATGAAAGGGTTAAGTGCACCAAAAATAGAAGGAAAATTTTCATTGAGAGCCAGCATTACTGGACAAATAGTCATGGAAGACGTAGAAGTTCCTGAGGCTAATTTATTGCCTAATGTAGCCGGATTGGCGGTAGGTCAATTAAAATTTGTCTAATGTTCATGTTAGTGTGGCATAAGAAAGAGCTAATGTGACCATGCATCACAAAAAAAAGATCAATTTTAATAGGCTCAGATGCTTAAAATCAATGATAGGTATTTTCTATTTTTTACGGAAATCAAATAGATTTAAATTTGATAAAATATATGATGTGCTTATATTTAGTATTAGTATATGTAAATTTTATATGTAAGTATTATTATAATTATAAATTATAAATACAAGTAATATAAATATAATAATTAAAGAAATATTTTGAGTATTTTATCTGAATGGATAGGTTAATATATTATTTTAATTAACAATCAACGGTCATTAATGTACTGCTATCAATTCATAAGCATATTAATCGGAAAAAAACAAAAATCTGTTGTTTTTATTACATTGTTAATATTGCAAAAAATTTGTTAATTACCCAAAAGACTTCAAGTTGTTGTATACACCAAACCAAATTTTAGCTTTGTATCTTTAACATTGAATAAGTTTTACTTTTTTTTCATTTCATAAATTTGTTTTATAAAGTTTTTAAAAATTTAATGTTTAAAAAATATTTTTAAAAAGAAGATGCTAATCAAGCCATTAAGTTTAAGTGCAAATACCACTCACTAACTCACTTGACCCTTCTAAATAACAACAAAACATTTTAAGTTGCAATTGTTTCCTTTTGTTATCAATATCTGAAAAACACAGATTTGAACTTTGGTATAGATTTTAATGTTAAAACAGTTTGGTTTTTTTAGACGAGGAATATTGGGTGTTTGGGGTACATATAAATATCATTAATTTCTTACAGTTTTTAACTTTGGTATAGATTTAAATTTTAAATAAATAACGATATTCTTTAAATAATAAAGTGAACATCGATTTAGAGATTCTTCTTTAGATAAAGGCATTTTTTGTTTTACATTTAGTTCAAGATACCAATTTATCATATACATTTTTGTTAATGATATTTGCACAGATAAATCTATTTTATTTTGAATTTAAGGATATTTTTTGGAAAAAATGTTTTCTTTGTTGTTCATGAGTGTGAAAAAGGGATGGACAGGCCTCTTTATATTGAATATAAAAAAAGTTCTTAAAACCCAATGACGTTAGAACATCAATATCTATACATAGATTCTTTTTTAACAATATGAAAAGTTTTGTTTTCCTTTCTCCTAAATGTAATTTTCAAGGGGATGGAAAAGTGGGTTTTTTCTTTTTGTTTTTTCTTTTTAGGATGCGAAATATCAAAACCCGATTCAGTTACATATGTAGGTCTATATGGGATTTCTTGTTGAAGCTTTTCATTAGCAGGTGGAAAGTAGCACAATGTGCCTTCCATTATTACCCCCAGTAATGTCGGGTCTTATATTCTAGTATTTATATATTGTCTTAAAGAGTGAGGGTGGTAGTTGACATTCTTTGAATGTATTTAGTAATATTCATTATAATTCATAACTCAAGTAATTTAGTTAATATAGTAAAGAAGAAATGACTTAATTTTTTTATTCGTTATGAGCATTCATAAAATGAACTTCTTGTTAGAATTTAATTTTGAAACTATTCTAAGAAATAAATTTCAAGTTATATTTCTGATGTTTTTTTTTTTACAACAAAATGAAGGGGATAAAATATATTTCTTTTCATTAAGGGCCCATTTGGGTGTTTAAACAATGCCAGGTATGGAATAGCTTGGGGAAGTCTGGGGGCAGCAGAATTTTGCTTGGAAACAGCTAGACAATATACCCTTGACAGGCAAGTACATTCAAGATAAATGGGTCTTTACTGTTTGCTCTGTAAGTTGAATGTATATTATACAAACTTATTTTGCTTTGATCTTTACAGTGATTCTCTTCCATTTAAATGTAGGACCATGTGTAATATAATAGTTATGCCTCTTTAGCATCTCATTCAGCTCTGCCCTAAGATACTAAGATATTATACTGTTAAAATGATAAAAGTGGAATATAATCTATTCAGATCCAATAAACATAACATTTAAGTGGTCTTGGTGGAAATAGATGATGTGTTGGAAACTTTGTCTATTGGCCTATATTCAATTAACATAAACAGATAACTTATAGACAGATATTTTAAAAAATCATTAATAAAACTAATCCTAAGAAATCATCAGATACCCAATACTCATCTCTCAAGGCAGTAACATTTATCTGAAGTTTTTGAAGCTATCTTAACATTTTTCTGTAATCTCCAGAATTCAATTTGGTAAACCATTGGCCAAGAACCAATTGATACAGAAAAAATTAGCAGACATGTTGACTGAAATATCCTTGGGGTTGTTTGGGTGTTTGCAAGTTGGTCGGCTAAAGGACCAAGGACTGTAAGACATTTTTTGTCATTCATTATGCTTAGATTTTTGTTTTGAACCTTTTAAGTTTTAATAAACTTTCATCTTATAATAATAATAATAATAAGACGTCTTATCCCTGGTTGCTAAGATTTTTTATCATGATTTCATTACTAATCCAGTAACTATTACTTATGCTGATTTCATTTCTGACCCATTCTTTCACCAAGCAATTTTCCCTGCGACAGTGCTATACAAGTATGACCAGAGTGTGTTGCATAAGTTTGGTTTAGTTTTATTAAAAAATCACTTAACCTGAAGAAAAAAACCAACTTGTTTCAGTGCCACACCAGAAATGATTTCATTGCTGAAACGTAACAATTGTGGCAAGTCTCTTGATATTGCCAGGCAGGCCCGAGATATGTTGGGGGGTAATGGAATCTCTGATGAGTATCACATCATTAGGCATGTCATGAATCTAGAGGCAGTCAACACTTATGAAGGTAATTGTTCTTATCGCTTATTATTAGCGCTAGAAAAGAAGAAGGATTTATAAACATAAAAGGTTGGACTAGAAAATGTCTATTACTAATTACCATACTGTTTTTCTTACACAATTGTTTTTGTCTTTTTTAAATTAAAAATGAAATTAAAATAATGTAACATAGGGTAAGTACAATTTTGAGGCAACCGTATTGAAGAACGGGAAAGTCTGATTTGCTTTGCTTTTTTTCTATTCTGATAAAAGTGGATAGTACAATCTTGCTATACCTTTAAATTAATAGTATAGGCTTTTATGCCATCAATTTTAAAACTTATATTTAATTTAATTGGGACTGAGTGTTATATAGGCACAGTATTATGTATTCTATGAATTATTCAATTCTTTAAATTCTCCCATTTAGGTACACATGATATTCATGCCTTAATCCTTGGTCGAGCTATTACTGGACTTCAAGCTTTTACCAGTGATTAGAGGACAAGATTAGAATTGACCAACAATATTCTATGACACACAGGCAGACATCACACCTTTAAAAACAGGTGAACAGATAAATCAACAGAAAAATGTAAGCGGTCATTTAGATGTGTGATGGATATTTCTTTATTTCAATTTCTTTTCCCATGATAAATGTTATTGTTATGATGTCATTCATAGAGGAAGTCTTTGGTGGTGAATAAACTCTTTGTTCCTCTGCCTGAAGTTCACCTTAGCTCTCCCACGCAAGTTGTTTACACCTAAAAGAAAATTTGTCATTTAAACAAAAAATTCAAGAGTTTATTTCTTCTAACAATATTTTTTTTCTTAAAGAATCATGTTAGTCCTCAAATATGATTTATCTTGTAACTGATTGTGTTTTTGTATGCACAACATTTTTGAACATCTAGAAATCACTTGACTATGGTCATTTAATTTAGATGTATTTAGCCACCAAGTACTAGAACAGACATGAATTCGTAGCAATCTACTTCTACTTCTAGTCTTTACACTTCACTTGATAATATTTGTCTATACTGATGTTTGATTTTAAATATGTAATATACAACTGATATTTGAGTTACGGTACGGTATTGATTTTATATGCCGTACCATACCAGTTGCCATATACTAATCTGAAGACAATAAAATGTATTGATCAATATTTGTCTGAGTTATGTCTATATATAAGAATAAAGTAATAGAAATCTACAAGAGTTTTAATGTAAGAAAATTTTCTGTCATTTAACAGTCCAGATGTACAAATTTAAATTTACGAATATTTAAATTAACAAACAACATAGAGAATGCTCACATGTCAATTATTGAATGCATACCCTGCTTTGGATGGCCAGTATTTTATATTGTATATTTAGTTATGTTCACTCTGTAACTCAAATAGTGCATTGACTTATTCTCCTCGCTGTGCTTTAAATAAAGTGATACTTTGCAGAGCTTTCCTTCTCTGTGCTTTTAAATAAAGTGATACTGTGCAGAGCTCTCCTTCTCTGTGCTTTAAATAAAGTGATACTGTGCAGAGCTTTCCTTCTCTGTGCTTTTAAATAAAGTGATACTGTGCAAGGCTCTCCTTCTCTGTGCTTTAAATAAAGTGATACTGTGCAGAGCTCTCCTTCTCTGTGCTTTAAATAAAGTGATACTGTGCAGAGCTCTCCTTCTATGTGCTTTAAATAAAGTATTACTGTGCAGAGCTTTCCTTCTCTGTGCTTTTAAATAAAGTGATACTGTGCAGAGCTCTCCTTCTCTGTGCTTTAAATAAAGTGATACTGTCCAGAGCTCTCCTTCTCTGTGCTTTAAATAAAGTGATACTGTGCAGAGCTCTCCTTCTCTGTGCTTTTAAATAAAGTGATACTGTGCAGAGCTCTCCTTCTCTGTGCTTTAAATAAAGTGATACTGTGCAGAGCTCTCCTTCTCTGTGCTTTAAATAAAGTGATACTGTGCAGAGCTCTCCTTCTCTGTGCTTTAAATAAAGTGATACTGTGCAGAGCTCTCCTTCTCTGCAATGCAAACTTTTGTTTTCTCTGTGTTACAGCTATCTCTAGACATGTAATTATGGTTGATTTCAAGTTGAGTTAGAATCTGTTGGACACCTCTTCTGGTCTGCTCTGTCCCTTTCACTCCTTCATCTCTGATGGCCAGAACTATTTGCAAAGCAAGGTTAACGACCCCCCTCTTCCCCTCCTCCATCATGTCATACATCGCCTTGTACAATGTCATCATCTCATGTACATCTTCTTTTATTTCATTTATATTATCTTCAAGTACTGCATTTGTCTTGACCATGATTGTAGAGATGGCCTGCATTTCATCACATAGCTCCAGGACCTTTCTATGAAGTTCAGGGTCATGTTGGCTACTGACTGTTGGAGCCAATATGTGTTCATCACTGAAGTCATCACCTGAGTCCAGTTGGGTGATTTCAGTTTCTTTTTTCAAAATATTCTTATTCTTTTCCTCTGTTAAATTTTTTTTTTTAATTTTTGTTCTCTTCTTGCTACTACTTCTCCTAGTTGTGATGTAGGGTATCTCTGCCTTCCTCTCTTTTTTCACATCTTTTGGTTTGGGCTCTTTTGTCAGCCAATTTCTGACGAGATAAATATTGTTTTCCTTTTAAAGCAATCTTTCTTTTTCTATTAAATCTAGAACTCAAATCTTTTCTCTCTATTTTTACATAGATTCCATCAGAAAAAACAAACATGCTGCAGCCCTCATTCTTATAACTAAAGTTATTTAAAAGTTTGAATAAGAAATAAAGGATACTCTAAACTTGACTCAATGAGCGTAAAATAACTACATTGAAGTCCAAACACAGTAATGGACAAACTCTGAACCTAATGTTAATAATTGTGTTTAAAAAATATATTTTATAAAAATTATTTCATCATAAAGATGTCAATACTGTTATTTCTTTATTCCATACCTCTCAACTTACTGATAAAATGTAAATAGACTATAAAGAAGGCCACATACGATTTATAACAATTTCTCATATTTGCCATGTTTATGTTTATTGAAGGTGATGAGGATTGAACTAAAATAGTGTACATAAGATTCCTGATCAAATGAGATCAATTTCTTGTTAACTATCTGGAAATAGTTAAGTTTATAAAACTTAATAAATTTATTATTAATTTATACTCATCTTTAAAATATATTTTAGAAAATATACTTTTTGTCATTAAAAGATTAGGAAAATTTTTAACTTAAAAATTGCTTTATTTAAGGATTTTCCGTGAATTTTTTTTAAAGTATTTTTTTTTTTTAAATCTGATAATTATAATCTAAAACTCGGAAAGATTCTTTGACTTCTCCCTTGAAATTACTTCTTTTTATGGGCCATTTATTTTCCTAACCTAATAAATACTAACCAGAAGCAATCTCCCTCTCTGATACTAATGTTTGATAAAAAAAAGTTGAATTCTAGTGAAAGTTCTTGGTAAGTTTAAGTTGCTCTAATTAAGGAGTATATTTTGTTAACAGAAAACATGTAGGGCTATTTTACTTTGATCTTGATGATATTCTTGAAGATGAGGTGTCATTTAAATTGTCCTTGTTTAAAGAAGACCATGCGAGCTTTCTCGATCTTTGAGTTGGCCTTAGTTTTAATTGAGTGGCTATTCTTGAGAGGGGTCTTGCGACTGTTCTCGTCACATTGTAGCGCAATCTCTTGGAAAGAAAATATTGTTTTTGTTGTTGATGTCAAACGGGGAAACTGAAAGCAGTTCTGTATTTATTTATGCAGTTTCTATCAGGTCACAAATAGAAACTTTAGAGAAACTCACCAAACCTGTCATATCTTATTAAAAGTAAACTAGTCTCATCTCTAACCACGGTCAGTAAGTAAAAGGGATAGATCCAGTCAGATAAACTGATCATGAATTCATTAGCAGTCTTATGATACAATAAAATTTTGAAGGTAAACAATTGTTTGCATGCAATATCAATTACACTGTTCTTTACACATTTACAGAAGCTGAATGGGTGCATTCAGAATATATAGGGCCCTATTTATAGTTTAAAGTCAACAATTCACCGCTGGCTGGACACCTGAAAATTTAATAATGCAAAATAATCCTGAGCCCATAAATGGGGTGGGCTTCCCCCAAAACCTTTGACGGTTTTAATAGAAATTTTTAAGTTATAAGTCTTAATATAACATTAAGTGATGATAAGTTGCCTCCAATATTCAACGTCAAAAGGATTGAAACATTGGCTTTGCATGCATAAAATACAATATTTTTACAATAAAAGATGAACACCAAACTGACATGAAAAAAAAAGAAAATTACTTTGAAACATTTGCATGATCCTAATGCGAAAATAGTTGTGTTGTATTTTTTTTTAATTGTATAGTTATGTCATTCCGAGGCCAAAGTATTGTAAAACATTTACATAGTTTTAAAGCATTTTCCTTGTGTTTAGTGTTTTATTCTCAACATTCACTCCGGCCCCTCGCCCCCACCTGGTTTTTCATGCCACCCCAACATAGTCTGAGTTAACATTGCAATAAAATGAAACAAGGAAGTCACTCTGTGTGTGTGTGTCTCTTGGTGTCTGCTCGGTCAAGTGCACATTTCAAGGTCACACCAAAAGATTGTCAGTTATGAAAATGCGAAACTGGTCCAAGCTAAAAACGTACAGGTACAGGTCATTCAGTTTTATTGAAGTACATGTATGAAGTCGCTTTAAACCAGCATCACTTGTATTTACCAACTCGAAATAAAAAAAACAAAACCTGTTGGTTAGATTGTAACATCCAGATCCGTGAATTCATTGTGATTTCATTTTCATTGTGTTCCAAACAGTTACAATACTTACATGGTTATGTTTCTTGTAGGACAGAATTGTGTTCCATACAGTTACAATACTTACATGGCTATGTTTCTTGTAGGACAGAAAGGTGTTCCATACACTTACAATAGTTACATGATTATGTTTCTTATATGACAGAATTGTGTTCTATACAGTTACAATACTTACATGGCTATGTTTCTTGTATAAAAAATTGTATTTCATACACTTACATTTACAATACTTACATGGTTATTTTTCTTGCATGACAGAATTGTGTTCCATGCACTTACAATAGTTACATGGTTACGTTTCTTGCATGACAGAATTGTGTTCCATACACTTACAATACTTACATGGTTATGTTTCTTGCATGACATAATTGTACTCCATATAGTTACAATACTTACATGGTTATGTTTCTTGTATGACAGAATTGTGTTCCATATACTTACAATACTTACATGGTTATGTTTCTTATATGACAGAATTGTGTTCCATACACTTACAATACTTACATGGTTATGTTTCTTATATGACAGAATTGTGTTCCATACACTTACAATACTTACATGGTTATGTTTCTTATATGACAGAATTGTGTTCCATACACTTACAATACTTACATGGTTATGTTTCTTATATGACAGAATTGTGTTCCATACACTTAATATAATACTTACATGGTTATGTTTCTTATATAACAGAATTGTGTTCCATACACTTAAAATACTTACATGGTTATGTTTGTTATATGACAGAATTGTGTTCAATACACTTACAATACTTACATGGTTATGTTTCTTATATGACAGAATTGTGTTCCATACACTTACAATACTTACATGGTTATGTTTGTTATATGACAGAATTGTGTTCCATGCACTTACAATACTTACATGGTTATGTTTCTTATATGACAGAATTGTGTTCCATACACTTACAATACTTACATGGTTATGTTTCTTATATGACAGAATTGTGTTCCATGCACTTACAATACTTACATGGTTATGTTTCTTATATGACAGAATTGTGTTCCATACACTTACAATACTTACATGGTTATGTTTCTTATATGACAGAATTGTGTTCCATACACTTACAATACTTACATGGTTAAGTTTCTTGTATGACAGAATTGTGTTCCTTACACTTAATATAATACTTACATGGTTATGTTTCTTATATAACAGAATTGTGTTCCATACACTTACAATACTTACATGGTTATGTTTCTTATATGACAGAATTGTGTTCCATACACTTACAATACTTACATGGTTATGTTTGTTATATGACAGAACTTTGTTCCATACACTTACAATACTTACATGGTTATGTTTGTTATATGACAGAATTGTGTTCCATATACTTACAATACTTACATGGTTATGTTTCTTATATGACAGAATTGTGTTCCATACACTTACAATACTTACATGGTTATGTTTCTATATACTGTCTTAACACAAGGTATGTGAATGTTATGAATGTACCTTATGTTTCTTATATGACAGAATTGTGTTCCATACACTTACAATACTTACATGGTTATGTTTCTTATATGACAGAATTGTGTTACATACACTTACAATACTTACATGGTTATGTTTCTTATATGACAGAATTGTGTTCCATACACTTACAATACTTACATGGTTATGTTTCTTATATGACAGAATTGTGTTCCATACACTTACAATACTTACATGGTTATGTTTGTTATAGGACAGAATTGTGTTCCATACACTTACAATACTTACATGGTTATGTTTCTTATATGACAGAATTGTGTTCCATACACTTACAATACTTACATGGTTATGTTTCTTATATGACAGAATTGTGTTTCATACACTTACAATACTTACATGGTTATGTTTCTTATAGGACAGAATTGTGTTCCATACCCTTACAATACTTACATGGTTATGTTTCTTATAGGACAGAATTGTGTTCCATACACTTACAATACTTACATGGTTATGTTTGTTATATGACAGAATTGTGTTCCATACACTTACAATACTTACATGGTTATGTTTCTTATATGACAGAATTGTGTTCCATACACTTACAATACTTACATGGTTATGTTTCTTATATGACAGAATTGTGTTCCATAAGAATGAAGCAACGTTGACGTAAAAGACCCGGTATTTGCGGGGCACGAGGTAGAAATTAATAAACTGTGCCGTGGGCCAGAACATCCAGTCAATCTGTACATACACAACATCATCAAATCAGATTGGTGTTTAACATCTTACGTTTAACATTCCAAGCCGATAGACAAGCTGAGCTATAGATGGCATTGTTGCTCTGTTCTAACGGGTTTACACGAGCTCTAACACAGGAGAGGATCCAAATAAATTGTTACGAATTGTTCATGTAAAAAGTGTAATTATTTTGTAACCATCTTGATCTTGTGCCGCTGTGGTTTCAACACATATGGGAACCTAACCCTATTTGAGAAGCTCGGGTTCGGTTCGGCAACCACTGAAGTTCGGTAATCATCACAATATGAAATTAGTTTTGTTGTAATTTAAATAAAAATAGAAGATAACTACATTTTGTAAACATTGGCTGTAGCGTTGAAATAGAATACACACACAAAAAAAGGCAAATACATTTTCTTTACTTATCAGTACGCCGACTTGTCTATAATCATAAGTGTGGACGTAGATTGGTAAAAAAATAAATTCAAAAATAGGGACACCTAATTTGTATTGGGTTTAGTTTTAATGTACTATGCTTAGGGGTCATCCAAAAAAGACATCCACACAAAAGGGGGGGGGGTTCAGCAAAAAGTGGACAAAAAGGGGGGGGGGGGGGGGT
>CAXITT010000067.1:527997-540899 GCA_964033795.1 Lymnaea stagnalis
ACTCAAATTGAATTAGCAATTGAAGACTCAAGAACAGATGTTGTCATTATACGAAACATGTTTGAATGGCTGCAGTCCGAATTTTCCGTTGATTGAAGAATGGTGGATTATTTGTTTATTACATTTTTTAATACAGTGATTCAATAAAATGTTTTTGAACAGTTATTATTTCATTTAGAATTTTGCCTGCAAATAATTGGAATTTCTAAAAAAAAATTTTGTAAACACATACTCTTTATATTGTTGTACATTTTCCCAAAATATTCATTAATTTAAGTTCAGTAAATTTTATGTTTTGGACGTCCACAACTGGGGGATGTCAAGTCAAAAGTGGACAAAGGGGGAGGGGGGGGTAAAAAATAGCAAAAAATTGGTGGACGTCTTTTATGGATGGCCCCTTATTGAAAGGTTGGTACGAAATTGATAATCACTCTTCTTAACCTAGGATGCTCACTGAGACTTCTCTTACAAAATTTGTAGCTATTAGCATTAGATTTTTACACAATTCTTATAATTCTAATTGTGTTTGTATTCGAACGATACAATTTGCTGACCTGAATGAAAAAGGTCAGCTACACAGAGTGTTTTTGTTTGATTTATCACGCATTAATACAATTCAAACCTATGCACGAAAGAGAACAGTAGGAAATGATAAAAAATGGTTCATTTTGGTTTACATAAAATTGCAAATGGGTTTTGTAGTTTTAATTAAAAGCATTTCGGGCGTGTGTTGTGATATGCCACATTCGTATGACATTGTCGGTTCTAATGAGTTCGGGTTGGTTCGTACTCAATGAATTTGAAGTTTTGGTTCGGTCATCAGCGGAGTTAGTGTCTGCTTCGATTCACCCCTCTACTCTCACCTTCAATAAAACTGTATTTTAGTTTTAGCATCTGAAAATTAATATTCAGCAGAACTGTGTGATTATGTATTTGCCTTATCAAGCAGAAGAACAGAAGTGTCACGTTAAAGTATTTTTAAAAACAAATTTTCAATCAGATTACTTGCCTTGTAAATGCTAATGAATTTCTGTCTCCATTCTCTGAATATATACCTAGCCGTCCGGCCCTCAAGTATTCCCATTCCTGGAGGATGTGAGGAAATTTAATAAAGTATTCATATTCAAGGAATATGTTATATATAAGTAAATGGCTCTCAACCTCGGCATTCATAACCACCATATATTATAATTAAGGCCGTAATGTCTTTAAAACTGCAGCACTGCGTTGATATGTTTTGTCTTTTGTCCTGATGAGTCATAATGCGTGATTAATTTAACAAAAGGGTATGTCCATAATGTGCATCACGTCAATCGAGTGTGACATCAAATATATTATATTTGTTATCATACAAATAAAACCGAAATGGACAGTGATGTTGAACTTTCTCTTGTGGTGGATGTATTCTAGCAGAAGATTTCAATATTATCCATTCAATAGTTTAATAGTAAAATATCTTTTAGATTGAATTTTAATTTGTTGTTAGTTTAAGCAATTCCTTAGTTCGAAGGTGTGACGTATTTTATGGGGAGGCGGGCTGGTTTCCCGAGATGCGTGACCTGGGAGGGAGGATTTTAAAAAAAAAATAATAAAATGACATGACACGACGTACTTTATGGACGACCCCAAAGACCGATTGCATTTGATATCCAGGCATAAATAAATGGGGAAACGACTTTAACAATGTAGAATTATCTAAATTAGGATAACGATGAGATTGTTTTGTTCAAAAGTAGAGTTGTCAATAACCACAGAGAATAGTTCATGTATGACACCTTGGTGCCAAAACTAAACCAAATTTGAATGTCTTGGTTTTAAATAAGATTATTTTTAAATTTCTTGGCTCTAAATTTGAAAAAAACAAAACAAATACATTCAATTTAATTATGCCAAACCAAATGAACATTTTCTTAAAAATAATTTTCAGCTATCATCATGACCAATGTTCCCTTTAAGCTGCGTGGTTGCGCGGCCGCGCAGCTATCTCACAGATGCCGCGCAGCAGTTTTGAGTCTCCGCGCAGCAAAATTTTATAAAAATTAATTCGAACATATACGCTGCACTCTTCAGCCGGAATAATACAGTTTTTAAACATATACTCAGATTTATATTTCTGTCTTCTACTTTTTACGTAAAACTATTGATTTACATACTTAGTGATACATACTGGATCAAGCTAGCCTCGTTCTGAACCGCCGCCGCCATTCATGTATATTTCGTGGCGCATACTGCGCAGTGAATGTGTTTAAAGTAAATAAATAGCAAATAACTGGTTTATTATAAATGTAGTAGCTAATATTTTTAAATAATATTTTAACCATTATGTCTAAACGTCAGTTAAGTGAACTGTCAGCGTCATCATCACTTGCTAAGAAAAAGTGTAGATCGAATGTTAAAACTGAATGGCTAAATGAATTTTTGCATGTAGCACTACCAAATTCGTCGTCTGTCGAGCAGACTGTCGAGCTGGTTGATATTATTTAATGTCATTAAATTAGTGATGATGTTGTTGTGTGAAATGTGCTTCAAAGTTATTGCAGGTGGGGATTTCTCCAAAGGCAAAAAGGTGCGAGACTTGAAGGCTGGATAATCTTAAACGACATATCAAGCAAAAATAAACACATATGCTGCACAGAGACTTTATTCTGTACAGTCAGGAGGTGTACTGCAAATGCTTATAGAAAGTGTTGCTGATTGAGACATGCGACAAGAAGCAGCACAGCGTAAAAGTGCTAAAGAAGATCAGGTTAAAATTTTGATTGACAAAGTCCTATTGGCTATCAACATTAACTCATTTATGAATGCTGTTCAATACATACACAACTCTATGGCTAAGTATGCCCCAGTCCCTGATAGCTGGCGCAGTAAGAATTACGCTTTTGGGTTGGTTGATTCTATCGATTCTGTAGAGAAGGCTGCTGTAAGAAGCAAACTGGGCAATGCAAAGTTCCACACATTAACAGTAGAAGAGAGCACTGATATATCACTGAAAAAATGTTGATCTTGTACGCAAAGTTTCGGCCGTATCACGGTAATGTTGAGAAGACAGTGTTTGGTGGAATTTTGTCTCTGTCAGCATGTGACAGTAAATCTGTGGAATCAGCAATAACAGAGTTTTATCAAGAGAATTCACTGGGCATGGAGAAAATGGTTAAGTTTACCTATGATGATGCATCGGTTATGCTAGGCAAGAACAATGGAGTTGCAGCTACTTTTCGCCCACGTATTCCACATCTACTGGAACAACATTGCGTTGCTCATCATGAAAATGTAGGCATCAATGATGCTTACAAGCATATAAGTTTAATGGAAGACATTGAAAAATTCCTTATTGCAGTGTACACATTGTTCAGTAGCTCGAAAGCCCAGTTTACCAACTTGATAAGGTGTTGGAATGTGAATCCATACCTTTTAGACCACTGAATGAAATCAGATTGTATTCTTGGCACTTTGCTCTACGAGCATGGCTGAGAAACACGCAAGTGTTGACTGAATACGATGAGCAGCAGGTGCACCTGTATAATGATCCAGTTCATAAGTACTTTCTAAAGAAACTCAGGGATCCGCAGTTTCGAACTGCACTGATTGTATTTGATGAAGTTGTTGGTGAACTTGCTGAATTATGCAAGCTGCTACAAAGAAAGGGGAAAAAAACGACCATCGAGGCATACCAGTTTGGAAAAGCAAGAAGCAAGCTTCGTGCCATACCTTTGTGAAAATGTGCACTGGTCAGAACAGGTTGCTGAATTGCAACAGGAAATAAACATGAGTTCCATCCTAAAATTTGTTGAATGTTTATTTGTTGCACGTGGACTCTCGTTTCCTTGAAAGTGAGTTGATTACAACGGCGAATCTTTGAGATATCAGCTTTAATCGACACTTCGGATTGTACTTTTGGCCAAGAAGAACTTGCAGCACTGGTCTCTAAACATGCGGTATTCCTGGAAAACTATGACGACATTCTGCCGAAAGTTAAGGATCAGTATCGTAACTTAAGGTTTGTGCTTGCAGAAAAAATGAAATGTGGGTTGATGCAGATTTTTTACGAGATGGTTTGATTTGTAATGAATGAGAACAATTCGGTGAACTTGCCATTCTTTTGGATATTTGTGCTAGATTTCTTGCACCAAGCGCTGATGGCGAGCGTGGATTAATCCCAATGAATAATATAAAAATAACATTTAGAAATAGGCTGGAAGAGTTACATTTAGACATGATTATGAGGATTAAATCGTTTCAGAATGATGGACATAAGATCAACCTTGACAATGTGTATTCAAAATAACTATCTTTGAAACCCAGACGCCAGAGTACCCCCAGAAATGAATCGATCAAATAGCTAGCGGCCATTGGTGGTGCCCAGTGGTGGGTGTGGTGGAGATGAGTTGCTTGACCCAACGACGGGATAAAAATATAAAGAAATGTAGCTTTGATTGAACTAGTGTGACAGCTTTGATTGAACTAGTGTGACAGCTTTGATTGAACTAGTGTGACAGCTTTGATTGAACTAGTGTGACAGCTTTGATTGAACTAGTGTGACAGCTTTGATTGAACTATTGTGACAGCTTTGATTGAACTATTGTGACAGCTTTGATTGAACTAGTGTGACAGCTTTGATTGAACTAGTGTGACAGCTTTGATTGAACTAGTGTGACAGCTTTGATTGAACTAGTGTGACAGCTTTGATTGAACTATTGGGACAGCTTTGATTGAACTAGTTTGACAGCTTTGATTGAACTATTGTGACAGCTTAATTGAACTATTGGGACAGCTTTGATTGAACTAGTGTGACAGCTTTGATTGAACTATTGTGACAGCTTTGATTGAACTATTGGGGCAGCTTTGATTGAACTAGTGTGACAGCTTTGATTGAACTATTGTGACAGCTTTGATTGAACTAGTGTGACAGCTTTGATTAAACTAGTGTGACAGCTTTGATTAAACTAGTGTGACAGCTTTGATTGAACTAGTGTGACAGCTTTGATTGAACTAGTGTGACAGCTTTGATTGAACTAGTGTGACAGCTTTGATTGAACTAGTGTGACAGCTTTGATTGAACTATTATGACAGCTTTGATTGAACTATTGTGACAGCTTTGATTGAACTATTGTGACAGCTTCGATTGAATTATTGTGACATCTTCGATTTAACTATTGTGACAGCTTCGATTGAACTATTGTGACAGCTTTGATTGAACTATTGTGACAGCTTTGATTGAACTATTGTGACAGCTTTGATTGAACTATTGTGACAGCTTTGATTGAACTATTGTGACAGCTTTGATTGAACTATTGTGACAGCTTTGATTGAACTATTGTGACATTTCTGATTATAATTATTTAATTATGGTTCCTTTATTTGTGTATATTATAAAAGTTTTTGTACTTAAGTTCATTTATGTAATTTTGGTGTGTCTGTGTGTGTGTGTCTGTGTTTGTGTGCTGAAAAATTTTGCACACAAAAAATTGGTGCTGTAAAACTTTGCACACAACTTTATGATTTTTGCACACGAACCAGCAAACCTTAGAGGGAACATTGATCATGATTTGTTTCAAAATGAAAATACCGTTAACCACTAGCCTTGATTTTATTTAATTCGAATATCAGTTTTAATCAATTTGCTTTTTTTAATCCCAGCATTTAATGAATTATTTTAGATCATGAATGTTATGTAATGCTTAAAAAATAATAAAAAAAATGTTCATTTATGAATCGTCAGACTCAACCCGATAAATTGATATATTATGCCTCTATCACATAGGTTCCTATATAATTATTGCCATACGTCGGCCAGCCACAGATGGATAACTTTAAGTACAATCAAAATGTGTGGACT
Source organism: Lymnaea stagnalis (assembly GCA_964033795.1). Classification (NCBI taxonomy): domain Eukaryota; kingdom Metazoa; phylum Mollusca; class Gastropoda; family Lymnaeidae; genus Lymnaea; species Lymnaea stagnalis. The sequence goes on from CAXITT010000067.1 coordinate 533,834, forward strand.
AACTTTTCTAATGATTTCTAAAACCCCGGTAATTAGAGTGGGGGAAACCGATGATCACAAAAATTATCATTGATGAAATGTTCCTTAAATAGATTGATAAAATTGACGCTTTGATTCAATCTAATCACGTTAATCCAAGCCAATGTTTGGGGAAAATTGTGTGTGTGTGGGGGGAGGGGGGCGAGTAGTTTCACGACAATAGGTTTCTTTTAATACAATAATTAATCAATATATATCTATGATTATTTCATTGACTGACCTACGAGGAAGGCGGAGCTGAAGAAGGGTCCTGCAACTATCTGATCCAAGGCGATCTTTTTGAGAATATCGTTGAGTGTGATCCCCTTGTAATAGTGATCCAGTGTCTCATACCAGTAGTGGTCAAATACGCCCAGTGCAAACCCAATCATCATAGTCCGCCCTGGATATTGAATATAGGAAAATGCTGTCACATGTCCAGACAATGACCCATTTAGATCAGTGTAACACATGTAGAGCAGGACTTTAGACCAAACGTTCTTTTCCTTAACGTTTCTGCTCTTTAAACAATAATGCTTAAATTTAACATATATTTAAACATATTCCTCAAACTCAATGAGCTCGGTTTAGTCTTAAGAAAATTTCACCGAAGTTTTTTAAAATTTCTTTTCAGCAACAGAGTGAAAAACTTACGATTCCTATCAAAATCATATCCATTACTTCTGCCGTGAGCAAATATCTCGATCGTCTGCACGGTTAGATCACCAAGCGATAGCAAGATCCCTGCACTCAGTATGTTGGCTAACAGAAGTTGCTCCTCAAACATCCAGTCGATATAGCCGACCAAAATGAACACATATTTAAGCAAGTAATCCGCGGCCACAATTGACTCTTTATCTTCTGCTTTGTCTTCCATGATGTATTCAGAGTTAATGAAAAAAATTTAAATATCAAAGAAATATTATGAATAAGAATGATCGGTTTTTTGTTTGTTCGATTTTTGGTGTCGATTGACAATAGATCATAGAGATGTTTACATGGTTTGGATAGATTGAAAACACAAGCACAAAATTGTGCGATCAAATTACAGGAAATTTCCTATTTTTCGTGCAGCATTTGGTGTAAAAGGATGAGTCAAGCCCTTTCCAAGAATCTACCTTGTCGTGGTGGAGGGCCATTCTGGCATGAGGGCTATTCAAACAGGTTCACAGTCTACATGCTTGTTTGCATGGCTTCTGCATTGGGCTGGATACCCATCAGATTAAAACAAAGCACTACAATAAAATCATCAACGCAAAATGACAGCCATCGTCAGAGAAGGGGTGTCCTGTCAGAGAAGGGGTGTCCTGTCAGAGAAGGGGTGTCCTGTCAGGGAAGGGGTGTCCTGTCAGAGAAGGGGTGTCCTGTCAGAGAAGGGGTGTCCTGTCAGAGAAGGGGTGTCCTGTCAGAGAAGGGGTGTCCTGTCAGAGAAGGGGTGTCCTGTCAGAGAAGGGGTGTCCTGTCAGAGAAGGGGTGTCCTGTCAGAGAAGGGGTGTCCTGTCAGAGAAGGGGCGTCCTGTCAGAGAAGGGGTGTCCTGTCAGAGAAGGGGTGTCCTGTCAGAGAAGGGGTGTCCTGTCAGAGAAGGGGTGTCCTGTCATATGGCCTAAGAGGGTGTATCTACACCCTATGACGACAATTTTTTCAATATCACCGTGAAAAGGCCATGGCATAAAAGCATTTTTTTTAATAATTGACTTCCATATGCATTACATTCGAGAGATGGATTTGCGTTGCCCTTAGAGCTGGGGCTGTCTTGGTTAGTCCTGCATTAAGCTACTTCTCTCTCAAACACTCAAACACTCAGCGTAAACCATGTGTTAAAGGAAAAATTCAGATTTGGCGTTAGCTTAGTGATTCCAGGGGATACATTGCGCAGTGGCGTACCTTTACTCAATACCACCCGGGGCGCACAGAAAAAATTCACCCCCGCAAATCTTAAGAATGTCCAATATAGTCTGCTGCTAAAAAAAGTACTTTAATTGTAGCTTATTTATAATGTTGTGCAACATTGTATTCCTTTGCATATATGAAATAAATTCTCAGCTCAAGCCTTAAATTCTCAAATGAACAAACCCAACTTTTAAAATAATTCGCTGATTAACACACCAAACAAAAATCATTGATTTAAGTCAACAGTAAACTGGGACAACTATACGTGGGCACTTGTGACGGGTTAGGGTAGGTGCCATCCAATGCAGTAAACCCATAGTGCCCACCAAAGTGATAATCTCATAGTGTCGATCAATGTGATAATCTCATAGTGCCCATCAATGTGATAATCTCATAGTGCCCATCAATGTGATAATCTCATAGTGCCGATCAATGTGATAATCTCATTAGTGCCCATCAATGTGATAATCTCATAGTGCCGATCAATGTGATAATCTCATAGTGCCCATCAATGTGATAATCTCATAGTGCCGATCAATGTGATAATCTCATAGTGCCGATCAATGTGATAATCTCATAGTGCCGATCAATGTGATAATCTCATAGTGCCTATCAATGTGATAATCTCATAGTGCCCATCAATGTGATAATCTCATAGTGCTGATCAATGTGATAATCTCATAGTGCCCATCAATGTGATAATCTCATAGTGCCGATCAATGTGATAATCTCATAGTGCCGATCAATGTGATAATCTCATAGTGCCCATCAATGTGATAATCTCATAGTGCCCATCAATGTGATAATCTCATAGTGCCCACCAAAGTGATAATTTCATAGTGCCCATCAATGTGATAATCTCATAGTGCCCACCAAAGTGATAATCTCATAGTGCCCATCAATATGATAATCTCATAGTTCCCATCAATGTGATAATCTCATAGTGCCCATCAATGTGATAATCTCATAGTGCCCATCAATGTGATAATCTCATAGTGTCCATCAATGGGATAATCTACCTAGATAGAACACTAACTTTAGAAAGTCACATTAACATGCTTTGCAAGGTGATTTTTCTAGAGCTGCGCAGGTTTAGTCACAACAGGCCCTTCTTAACCTTGTGTACCCACTAGACAACTCCGCTCATCCGATAGTGGCAAACTCTCGCCTTGAGACTTACGGTAAGCGCACTTTCGTATTTGCTGGCCCAACAGTTTGGAACGCCCTTCCTGTTGCTCTCAGAAACAACCAGACACTGGAGTCCTTTAAAACCGATTTAAAGACACATCTATTTCGCAAACACCTTCTGGGATGATGTTGTCTACCATATTTTCCAGTTAAGGCATATTGGCTGTATTGCTTATGGTAGAAATGGGTAGAAAGACTTTGACTTGGTATGCTTGTAATTAGTTTTTGTAGTGTTGCATTTGTTTTGAATGTGGTAAATTATAGATTTTTAAATATGGTTTACTTTGTACCGCGCTTCGAGCCTTTGGAGATGAAGCGTGTTTTTTCAAATAAACTTATTATTATTATTAATCTCATAGTGCCCACCAATGTGATAATCTCATAGTGCCCACCAATGTGATAGTCTCATAGTGCACACAAATGTGATAATCTCATAGTGTCACTCAATATGGTAAACTCACGGTGTCCCCCTCTCCAGACTTCACTATGGACCTCCTCCGAGTCTACATTCTCTGATGGCACCCTGGTCTTGTGTTTAACACTATTGGTTATGAAACTGTCTCATCATTTGAGGAACGATGAAAATTATCTAGGCTCTCCATGATGTACAAGATTAAAAATAGGCTGGTCCACTGCTCCATAATTAAACAGAAACTCGTCCACCCTCCCCTAGGCAGCGACGAGGCCATGACAGGCAGTTCTGGCTCACAACTGCAAGAACTGTGTTGATGCGACAACTCTTGACACATTTGCATGTATAGTCTCAAGCCTTCCAACTTCCAGTTCCTGATACCCTCGCTGAGTAGCCCTTGCAATCAGTGAAATATCCTCTTCAATACCAGAAAAAAAAACTTTGCGAATCCCCTTTTATATAAATAGGAGCCAGATTGCAGAATTCATTGATTGTGGGCCTTTAATATAGAAGAAGAAGTTCGACGTTTATGCTTTCCAAATATTTCAATTACTTTCTGCATGAACTTTGCCTTATGTCTGTGTCACACTTAAACGAAATACACTAAAAAAAAGAGAGCACTATTGGAACCCTCCACAGTGCACGTTGTTGATAAAGTAAGAGTAATAAGAATAGCTTGGCGGATAGATGGGAATAAGTCTGTGCTTGGCAGCAAGTCGATAAGCTGCAAGTCATTTTTAAGATTTTGTGATTGTTGCAGTATGCTCCAAAAATCAAACCAGTTCATTGCTTCAAGGTCAACGTTGTCAATTAATTGAGTACAAACTATGTAATGATATCGACACTCTGCTTAAACTAGACACGATTAAGACATGTCATGATAGCAGGCTGAAGTCTGAATAGCTGGAACTGGGGACTGTTGTCGCCATAGAAACGATAGGTCAGAAATGATATTATAGAATCAAAGAACATAACAAATTTTGTTTGTCTGTAGAAGTCTTTCTTACGGTAGGGATCTTCACTCTTGTCATTTGAGTTGCTAGGATTGCTGCGATTTACTTGTCCTACACGTATACGAGGACTCTACATATCAATGTTAACCAAAGCTGTAAGAGCCAAGGCCACAGATAAGACGGCTGTTCTTATTAATGTTAACTGAAGCTGTAAGAGCCAAGGCCACAGATACGAGGGCTGTTCTTATTAATGTTAACTAAAGCTGTAAGATCTAAGTCCACAGATAAGACGGATGTTCTTATTAATGTTAACTGAAGCTGTAAGATCTAAGTCCACAGATGCGAGGGCTTTTCATCTCAATGTTAACTAAAGCCACAAGAGCCAAGACTTTTCATCAATAGTTTTCTTAAACTGGGTTTCAACATTCTCACGATTTTCACGGAAAATGTCCGTTACTTTACAAATATGTATATGCATTTACCAAACCAAGCCTGAGTGCCTTGTAGTGATTGAGTTTTTGGTTTCAGTATCAGTGAGTATTTATGTAAAGAAAATCAAAAGGCATATGAGAAATGTAGGCAAAGAATACAAACACAATAGCTGGTGTATTTTGTTGCCAGTTTGTGCAATTGATTGCATATTGCCTCGAAATTCTCACTGAAAATGCGATGCTTTTATATTTTGGGGATCATCGAGTTTCACAGAACAAAGGAACGTTAAGTTTTAACGTTTTCACTTTATGCTTTCTCTAAAAACATTAATGAAAGCTTTGATTGTACCAGTTGCATTTCACACTTAGACAATTGAATTCAAATCATTAACCACCAGATTGAGCCGATGCGCAGAACAAGAAGCGAAAGATGCTTTTGGTAAAATCTTGGTTATTATATTCTGAACACCACCTTCCTTTCCTGCCATTGTGGAACAGCCGTCATATCCTTGTCTAAGTAATTTTGTTATGTCCAGACAACATTGATTTCAATGATTATTTACTGCCATTTGCATCAGTGATTAGAATCCAATACATTCTTCACAAATTTTAAATGCCCTATCTCCGTTGTCTACAAGACGTACCTTCAACAATTATTTTGTTCCTGATACATTAGCTGTTTTATCGGCTAAAATATTAATAATGCTACCAATTCTTTTACTGACATAATAAATTTGTGTTTCTTTATTACTTCCTCACATATCACTATGACGTCATCGCATATCTCTAACAGTTGATTTTGGAACATGTGAGAAGAATAACGAGCATTACCAAAGGACGTCTGCAAATGTGTCTCCAGGTCGTTGTCGCCAGCCTCCACTCTAAAATGAAAGAAATCATGAACATTTCCACTGTAATTACTTTTGCCACGAAGTGCGATGTCGTGTGGAACATGATTGTGGATAGTGTCTGCAAAAGTTTATTTCGATTGTCTAAAACCTTTTAAGAAATAGACGTATCAAACTGACTTATGATATGTCGGTCTGGATTCCTACTGATGCTCAAGAATGGTGTTGCATCCTGCTGAGCACCTTTGTGCCACTCACTTTCCACATTGTAAAGAAAATCGCAAACACATTCTGGGATGATTGTCTACCATATCTTCCATTTAATGCATATTGCCTGTGATACTTAGGGTTGAAATGGGTAGAAAGACTTTGACTTGGTATGATTGTAATTAGTTTTTGTAGTGTTGCGTTTGTTTTAAATGTGGTAAATTATATTACTTTGTACCGCGCTTCCAGTCTTTGGAGATGAAGTGTGTTTTTTGAAATAAACTTTTATTATCATTATGATTACGAGTACCTTGAGGAAAGACATTTGTACTTGGTACCCGCGATGAACGGCTTGAGGGAAAACAATACAAAATCTACATACTGGAACTTAAATATGATTAGAATAGGCAAGCCATGGGGAAAACTAATCAAGCCATCAAGTCAGGCGTACTGAAAGCAACGTTTTTGCCAGGTCTGTCCTCAAAGGTCGAAATAGGTTTGTGAGTAAATATATTTAAGAAACATCTGAAGTTGAGATGTTGTCTGAATATATCGAACCAAATCAAAATCATTTATTAACATATCACATCCAAAGTTAAATGTGTTGATATTTCCCTGTCAATTTGAGTGATGCCAATAGCAATAAATCGCAGCTCTGAGAACCACTGGCAGCAGCTTCAAACTCCTGCGAGTGTGAAATGGTCATGTCACTACATTTAGTTTGTTTTTCAACTTGTTGGTACTCTCTAGTCAGTGTCGTTGATGTGGACACAGTTGTTAAGCTACAACATTTCTTACACTCATCATCATCAAATGAATTATTTTTGTCATTTGTGACATATACGAAGAAATACTATTTATTTTTATATAAACTATTTTATATTCATAGGGACAAAGGGCAAATATTAATACAATTTACTATTGATCAATTCTTTTCCAGGGTGGGTCATGTGACCCGCCTTGACCCATGGTGCGGGCGCCCATGTCGGGTGATCTTGGTCAAACTTAAAAGTTTCAATTGCATGTCACACCGCACCTCGCTAATGACGCCACTGTAGGTGGGTAACTGCAGACAGTACTCCTTTCAGTCATCGCTGGGGGGGGGGGGGGGGGGGGGG
>CAXITT010000067.1:545640-620999 GCA_964033795.1 Lymnaea stagnalis
GCACAGGAGCTAGTCATAAGTAGTGTAGGAGAAAGACATAAACACAAGAGCTAGTCATAAGTAGTGTAGAAGAGAGACATAAGCACATGAGCTAGTCATAAGTAGCGTAGGAGAAAGACATAAGCACAGGAGTTAGTCATAAGTAGTGTAGGAGAAATACAAGAGCACAGGAGCTAGTCATAAGTAGTGTAGGAGAAATACAAAAGCACATGAGCTAGTCATAAGTAGCGTAGGAGAAAGACATAAGCACAGGAGAGCTAGTCATAAGTAGTGTAGGAGAAATACAAGAGCACAGGAGCTAGTCATAAGTAGCGTAGGAGAAAGACATAAGCACAGGAGCTAGTCATAACTAGTGTAGGAGAAATACAAGAGCACAGGAGCTAGTCATAAGTAGTGTAGGAGAAATACAAAAGCACAGGAGCTAGTCATAAGTAGCGTAGGAGAAAGACATAAGCACAGGAGCTGGTCATAAGTAGTGTAGGAGAAATACAAAAGCACAGGAGCTAGTCATAAGTAGCGTAGGAGAAAGACATAAGCACAAGAGCTAGTCATAAGTAGTGTAGGAGAAATACAAGAACACAGGAGCTAGTCATAAGTAGCGTAGGAGAAAGACATAAGCACATGAGCTAGTCATAAGTAGCGTAGGAGAAAGACATAAGCACAGGAGCTAGTCATAAGTAGTGTAGGAGAAATACAAGAGCACAGGAGCTAGTCATAAGTAGCGTAGGAGAAAGACATAAGCACAAGAGCTAGTCATAAGTAGTGTAGGAGAAATACAAGAGCACAGGAGCTAGTCATAAGTAGTGTAGGAGAAATACAAAAGCACAAGAGCTAGTCATAAGTAGCGTAGGAGAAAGACATAAACACAAGAGCTAGTCATAAGTAGTGTAGGAGAAATACAAAAGCACAGGAGCTAGTTATTAGTGGTGTAGGAACGAAAATTTGAATTAAAAAATATAACTTTTTGGGAAGTGGCTACAGAATTACTTTTTTTTTTTTTTTTTGGCCTAGGTCATAGCAATGTTTAAATTCAGAGCTGAGGACCGCGCATGCTACTTTAATTATATTGAGCCTTTCACTCAAAGGGAAACAGTTCAAGTATACTTAAATCGGCCGTTTTGGCAAACTGTAAACATGTGGAATAATTTAACAACTTGTAAAAAATGTTCTTTTCTATTATTTATTAAAGCTTTCTCCTACAAACTTTAAAAAATAAAGAACTTTATTTGCGTAGCCTTGATTTCTTTTGTTCTTTGTATCTTTTCTTGATCTTGCTTCAATAAACACGATGTGACAATTCCCATCCATAGAGCCTGAAACATATAAGATTTGATTGGTAAATAACAGACTTTTTATGATTGGTAAATAACAGACTTTTTATAATTGGGTAATATCAGACTTTTTATGATTGGTAATTAACAGACTTTTTATGACAATGTAATTCATCTTCTTTTTAAATCTAAATCGTGATGATTTTATCAAGCTAAAATTCAAAAATGTATAAGGATATGCCAGTCAAGAATTTTTTTTACAATCTTAAATCAATCTAAAAAAATCATAATAATTTGAATTCTTTTTAAACTATTCATTGTTTTCATTCTAATGATTCAGGGCTTGTCAAACGTGGTGGTTTTTATTTATTTATTTTATTTATTTATTTTTTATTTTTAAGGTTTTAGGTTTGGGATCAACTGAAAAAAATGTATTTTTGTAATCACGTTTAAAGCGTACGATTAAAAAAGATATCACTATCAGGGCCAACGACCGCTGCCCTATTCCCCGTACATATCTTGCCCGAATCCCCGTACATATCTTGCCCTATTCCCCGTACACATCTTGCCCACCTTTTAACTGATAGACACAGGTCGATCCTTCATAATAAATTAATCAGTAGCGGAAGGGCGACCGTGGACAGACTGAAAGTAAATTTGAAGATATTTATTACTCATTTATGATATAAATTCCATAGAGCTATAAATTTCCATTGATCTATTGAAAACGAAAGCTGCATATAGTCATGAGGGGATTAGCGATTGATATAGGCCCTACTGTGGATTTATTGAATCTCTTATTCGGCTTAATGAAAATTGTTTCTAACATTACGAACATCTAAGTTATTTCAAAACACACCAAATTGGTTGTGATTTTTTAATAACATGAGAAATGTGGAATCAGTCCAACTTAAGAGCTTGTGTCATTGGCATATCGTATCAACTAATCAGACTAGGGTTGTTTGTGTGAGTCTAAAGTCAGACTAGGATTGTTTATCTGAGTCTAAAGTCAGACTAGTGTTGTTTATCTGAGTCTAAAGTCAGACTAGGGTTGTTTGTGTGAGTCTAAAGTCAGACTAGGATTGTTTATCTGAGTCTAAAGTCAGACTAGTGTTGTTTATCTGAGTCTAAAGTCAGACTAGTGTTGTTTATCTGAGTCTAAAGTCAGACTAGTGTTGTTTGTGTGAGTCTAAAGTCAGACTAGTGTTGTTTATCTGAGTCTAAAGTCAGACTAGGGTTGTTTATGTGAGTCTAAAGTCAGACTAGTGTTGTTTATCTGAGTCTAAAGTCAGACGAGTGTTTTTTATGTGATTCTAAAGTCAGACTAGTGTTGTTTATGTGAGTCTAAAGTCAGACTAGTGTTGTTTATGTGAGTCTAAAGTCAGACTAGTGTTGTTTATCTGAGTCTAAAGTCAGACTAGGATTGTTTATCTGAGTCTAAAGTCAGACTAGTGTTGTTTGTGTGAGACTTAAGTCAGACTAGTGTTGTTTGTGTGAGTCTTAAGTCAGACTAGTGTTGTTTGTGTGAGTCTTAATTTAGACTAGGGTAGTTAGTGATGTTAGGTATCATAAGAAAGAGAATATCTAACAATTTGCAGTGTACCGACTCAAAGAGATCGCCAAAACAACGGACTATCAGTTAATAAATGATTTGACTCACATCAGCTGCATGAGCGTTGGATTGAGCGGCGTATCTCTTGTAAAGCAGGTAACAGTTGATGACAAAGGCCACGCAGTGTACATAGATTGTACGGGTTCGCGATTGAAGGTAAAAGAAGTTGATGAACTGTGTCGTGTACATGATTCGCCAGTCAGGCTGTAAGAGAACACAGTAGTTAGGACATTTTCAACAACAAAAAATAATATTGCGACACACTCAACTAATTACTAAAGCTCTTCGATGAACCATGTCAAAGTAATAAAAAAAATATAGTTATTTTATTGAGTAACACAAGCAAATGTGGTGACGTATCTTGTATTCTCTTTTGTATCTTCATTTCCGATTTCAGAAAACACTTCAAATTTACTTTTAATTTTCTAATTAGCTTTAGTGACTTCGGTTTTTGCTCGCAATGTATAAAAAGGTAGGCCCTACGCCTATACAATTTATGCAAAATCTTGTCGATGCCTCTCTGGGACGAAGAAAAAAAAAAAATTCAACATATTAACTTTTTCCAGAGGTTTTTTAAATTCTAATTGGAGTCAATCAGTTCAAGTTGCGCCATTAGATAAATTATTCTGAAATTTACGAATCTAATCCGTATGGAATAAATGGCCACGTCTGTTTCTTGAAGTCTTTACACAATAAATGACCATGTCTGTGTATTGCTAACTCAAGTCGTTATACAATAAATGGCCATGTCCGTCTCTTGCTAACTCAAGTCTTTAACTTCGCAATGAAGCACTGCATAATCTTATGACAAATGTAGCACGATTGTTAATATTTTATTGAGCATTCTAAAATAAAGAGTACTAAAATACTTAAGGCGTCGGACACATTTTATTATAATTAAACTATTAGCAATATGGGAGAGGGGGAGGGGGGGCAAAATAACACTATGCACCCTCGCGCTATAAAGTCAATGAATTATTGGGTGTTAAACGGAATGTGTCAGTCTTAATTGACTTGCCTTATTTAGAGCACTAGGTAATGTGTCAGGCATAATTGACTTGCCTTATTTAGAGCACTAGGTAATTTGTCAGTCTTAATTGACTTGCCCTATTTAGAGCACTAGGTAATGTGTCAGTCTTAATTGACTTGCCTTATTTAGAGCACTAGGTAATGTGTCAGTCTTAATTGACTTGCCTTATTTAGAGGACTAGGTAATGTGTCAGTCTTAATTGACTTGCCTTATTTAGAGGACTAGGTAATGTGTCAGTCTTAATTGACTTGCCTTATTTAGAGCACTAGGTAATGTGTCAGTCTTAAATGACTTGCCTTATTTAGAGCACTAGGTAGTGTGTCAGTCTTAATTGAATTGCCTTATTTAGAGCATTAGGTAATGTGTAAGTCTTAATTGACTTGCCTTATTTAGAGAACTAGGTAATGTGTCAGTCTTAATTGACTTGCCTTATTTAGAGCACTAGGTAATGTGTCAGTCTTAATTGACTTGCCTTATTTAGAGCACTAGGTAATGTGTCAGTCTTAATAGACTTGCCTTATTTAGAGGACTAGGTAATGTGTAAGTCTTAATTGACTTGCCTTATTTAGAGCACTAGGTAATGTGTCAGTCTTAATTGACTTGCCTTATTTAGAGCACTAGGTAGTGTGTCAGTCTTAATTGACTTGCATTATTTAGAGCACTAGGTAATGTGTCAGTCTTAATTGACTTGCCTTATTTAGAGCACTAGGTAATGTGTCAGTCTTAATTGACTTGCCTTAATTAGAGCACTAGGTAGTGTGTCAGTCTTAATTGACTTGCCTTATTTAGAGGACTAGGTAATGTGTCAGTCTTAATAGACTTGCCTTATTTAGAGCACTAGGTAATGTGTCAGTCTTAATAGACTTGCCTTATTTAGTGCACTGGGTAATGTGTCAGTCTTAATAGACTTGCCTTATTTAGAGCACTGGGTAATGTGTCAGTCTTAATTGACTTGCTTTATTTAGAGCACTAGGTAATGTGTCAGTCTTAATAGACTTGCCTTATTTAGAGCCCTAGGTAATGTGTCAGTCTTAATTGACTTGCCTTATTTAGAGCACTAGGTAGTGTGTCAGTCTTAATTGACTTGCCTTATTTAGAGCACTAGGTAATGTGTCAGTCTTAATAGACTTGCCTTATTTAGAGCACTAGGTAATGTGTCAGTCTTAATAGACTTGTCTTATTTAGAGCTCTAGGTAATGTGTCAGTCTTAATAGACTTGCCTTATTTAGAGCACTAGGTAATGTGTCAGTCTTAATAGACTTGCCTTATTTAGAGCACTAGGTAATGTGTCAGTCTTAATAGACTTGCCTTATTTAGAGCACTGGGCTTCCAGTCATGGTAGATGGTCGATAACGAGTGTCCTTCCAACACTGACGTCACTGTGTAGATCAAACAAATGTGTTGATTAATGAGCCCTACTCCAATGTTTACCCTCACTTTACTTGAGAATTATTTTCTCACGATATAACAAAATAAAGTAAATCTATCATCTGTACAAATGTCAAAGCATTTCCCACAAACATATGCAAAGATATTATAAGAAGAACTTTCACGACCAAGCAATCATGTATTCAGTTCACATTATCATAAAGAATTAATTTCTAAAATACCCTTTACACTATCTGCGAAGATTGACCAAGGCTATTTTCGACGCTGATTACGCAGGTGGATTGTTCTTTGTGCTTGAGTTGCTCCTCCGCATGTCGGAGACAGGTTTTTGGGCTCCACTGGAGGATATTGTTCTTGTGCGTAGGGCTTGCTCCAACAATGAGTCTGCCTCGTAAGCTGATGCAGGTCTTTCTCGGGAGTTTAGGGCAACTTTGTTTTTCTTCTGCCCACAATTGCAACCGAGAGTTTCCCCTTGGTTAGTTCACCGTGAATGAGTTGTTTCAGCAGTCTGCCATTATCGAAACATGTCCAGTACATCTTGCTTGTCTTGTCTTTATTTTTATACGTGTGAATTCTGAGAAATTCCAGCATGTTGAAGGACTTTTGTATTACTTTATGCAAAGAAACTGGTGCCATTACACTATGCAAAGAAACTGGTGCCATTACACTATCAAAGTATGGTTTGTCCTTCGCATGCGAAGATGACCGAGGCAATATTCTCTCCAAGTGTTCCACGTCGCAGGAAGTTTCATTGTGTCCGTTTCATACGCCTTCTCCGGGTTTGATATCAGAGTTTGCCTTCTCTTAAATGGGTTGGCATCCAATGTTAATGAGTCCCATACACCCGGGTTTGACTTTTGTGCTAGTCTAGGCTTTTGCTGGGGTTTGACTTTGTTGCTAGTCTAGGCTTTTGCTGGGGTTTGACTTTGTTGCTAGTCTAGGCTTTTGCTGGGGTTTGACTTTGTTGCTAGTCTAGGCTTTTGCTGGTGCTAGTCTAGGCTTTTGCTGGGGTTTGACTTTGTTGCTAGTCTAGGCTTTTGCTGGGGTTTGACTTTGTTGCTAGTCTAGGCTTTTGCTGGGGTTTGACTTTGTTGCTAGTCTAGGCTTTTGCTGGAGTTTGACTTTGTTGCTAGTCTAGGCTTTGCTGGGGTTTGAACTCTTTACCACAGCCTGAGGATTGACTCATTTCAGGCAACTCGGATCTCAACAAAACCGTGGTGTAAATACCTTCTCAAAAAGTAACTATTCTAAATACCCTTTAAGTAAGTTACTGGTCTAAATATCCTCTCAATAAGTAACTAGTCTAAATACCCTCTCAACAAGTTACTGGTATGAATAGCCTCTCAATAAGTTACTGGTGTAAATACCCTCTCAATACGTAGCTAGTCTAACTACCCTCTCAATAAATACCTAGCCTAAATACCCTCTCAATAAATACCAAGTCTAAATACCCTCTCAACGAGTTCCTGGTCTAAATACAATGCCACATTTGACTACTGACCGAAAAGGTTGCACGATCTCATGAATGGGGCACCAGAGTCTTGGTCGATGATTACTTTCATTATTAATGTTGGAATATTAAATTCATGCAGGTAGGTGTCCAATATCCTGTACCACATGTGATTAAGACCACCAAGCATCAGTCCGACTAAAAAGCTACGAACTGAAAATTTTAATAAAGCGATATTGAACAAACTTTAAATTTCATTTGAAATTAATAATATCAATACAGGTCCACAATTGTTAAAGTGGTAAAACCTGAGCAAGATGGACGGGGTTTGGGGAAAAATTAAACCACGAGAAATTATCTGTATGGTCGGGAAGATAAATAATAGGAAGGAGTCGCTCTCATCTAACCAAGTGTGGTCACTTTAATCTCATTGAATGGAGTCGCTCTCATCTAACTAAGTGGTCATTTTAATCTCACTGGATGGAGTCGCTCTCATCTAAGTGGTCACTTTAATCTCACTGGATGCAGTCGCTCTCATCTAACTAAGTGGTCACTTTAATCTCACTGGATGGCGTCGCTCTCACTTTTAGAAAAAACTCCGTAGTTGGCCGAAAAGGCAACCCCTAAAAAAAGAATAAATGTCCCCCCCGGGGAGTACCGCCCTCTCTGCCCTCCTTCCTGCGCTGCTGGGAGACACTGCACTTGATGACATAGCAGATGAAAGTAAATCATGGACAGAGACTGGACAATCCGAGTGAAACTGTCATCTCATAGGAGCAAACGGGTGAAAAGAAGAAGGCAATATTTGGAATAGCTCTTAGCCCGTCTCGAACGCCAAATGCTTGCAAGCATTTTAGATGCCGAAGTATACCTGAACTTCGATTTAGGCACTGTTAGCATTGATGACATAAAACGACCCAGGCACAAGGTGGAAAACTTCAAGGCATTAGGGGTTGTGCAGATTACTAACAAATGTCATACTAACAAATTTCATACTAACTAATGTCATACTAACAAATGTCTTACTAAAAAATTTCTGCAAAACATTTCAGAAACAAAAGAAATGTCAAATACTAGGATGACCGGAAGCGACATCAAACTGTCTATAAAAATGTAACTCTCTGATTCTAACAACTGGAGAGGCACATCCGCTGTTTCACTCACTAGAAGAGTCTAGAGAGGCATATCCGCTGCTTCACTCACTAGAAGAGTCTAGAGAGCCTAGGCATATCCACTGCTTCACTCACTAGAAGAGTCTAGAGAGGCATATCCGCTGCTTCACACACTAGAAGAGTCTAGAGAGGCACATCCACTGCTTCACTCACTAGAAGAGTCTAGAGAGGCATATCCACTGCTTCACTCACTAGAAGAGTCTTTTCCGCTTTACGAAAAGAAACATTGTCATGTAAGCACTGATGAATACATTTCCAGACTTTTGCCTTTGTCAACTCCAATGGCGCTTTTAAACACTAAGGCTGGCTTCGGGAGAGTCTTCAGCGATATGAATTTTCCTCCAAAGCGGCTCAATTATTTAATCAATCTATTTTTTTTAATTTGAGTGTATCATTTTCTACGATGGCCCCACACTGAACCTTTCAGACTTGAGACGGGGTGACTGTATTCTCTTGTCCAAATCATTTCAAACTGAAATTAGATTTATTCAACATCGGGAAGAGCCAAGTAAGATATAAACGCCCACATAAGAGCTCGCGAGCCTTTACTACGTCAGTGACGTTAACATGGATTCTAGCCAATCAATATGTCAACAGTCATATCTCAATGTTAGGAAGGTGCATAAGAAGACAAGCAAATGTTGAGTAATGCCACAGAGCAGCATTAAAGGACAATGAAACAAAACAGCGAGGTCTGCTGAGCTTGAATAAAAAGACAGGACAAAAGATATGGACGTTTCGGCTTAGAGCCTTCATCAGCCAACAAGACACATAGAAGTAGAACAAGTAACAGAGCCCAGTTTATTCAAGTTTAGCATACCTAGTTCTTATGTTTCATTTACACTACTTGAATGCAGTCCATCAATTATTATTAATTGACAACGAAGGATATCGTTTAAATACTTAAGTGTTACGCAAGTGTTGGTAAATCAAATGATCCATTTGGAATTCTGACATTCCTAAGGTGACCTTCGGGTCCACATCAGGGACAGAATAACATAAACAATTAATATGTTTATTTTTCTCCTTGCTTAAGATTGCCAATGTATGGGTTTATCTCCCTGAGTTACATGAATCTATCCACTTGTTTCTTACCCAGGCGATAAAAACGAAAGTTTTGTAACCAGGTGCCTCCCCTTCTCCGAGACGATTTCTTCAAAGTCTGAGCCAGAATTTCCCAAAATATCAATAAACCTCCAATAGCGGCAACATCCACGGCGAAGTTGGTCAATACGAAAAACTGCTCTGTTGCATGTTGTTCGACAAACAGATCGGAGTAGAAAATGTCCATGTTTAGTTAATGATGTCACTTTTCTGTAGTTTAAAAATGTTGAATTCTTTGATTAGTTCAAAGTAAAAAGTGTATGAAGTTCGTAGGAGAAAGTTTTTGTGTACGTTCACATTAATAATATGTGCCGAAATGCACTTTGAACGAAATCTATGCACAAATAAAATTCCCTTTCACCTTTGCGCACCCGAACAAAATAATCGTTTTAAATGTTCAACACCAGATCCAAACTAAGTAATCAAAAGTCTCCCACTTTAAAATTGCCATTTCAAAATCATGGGTTTAATCATCTTGAGAAATCTGTATGAAAAATTAATGTGACATTTTTGAACATTGTTTCGTTATTAAACTCATCTAAAGCTCTAGAGCAGATTTCCACAAGCTTAGGGTGGTTTAGTTTACACAGTAACTCGTCTCGTCTAGTTCTAAGTTCTCTGGTTCAGGTAGTGTTCGTTGCTGCATCCATATATAGGCATCTGTGCAACGGTTGTGGAAATGGTGTTGCTAGTCTAACAGCTCCTAGCTGATGCCAGCTTAGCCTTGAAGCTTTCGACCGATGTCGAGTTCACAGTGGCATCGTTCAGGTGGTTCCATGCTATTGTGCGTGGGAAGAAAGATTGTTTATAATGCACTGTGTTGCACCGAGGCATAGTGAAGCAGTTGCTGTTATTTCTAGTGTAATTGTTTACGGGGTTGTCAGTGGTGAAGTCAGTGTTCTGATCAATCTACCCGGCTTTTGTGGGGTGAGGTACGTGCCTGCTGGGATGGCCGGCACCAGTCCCATGACCACTTTATATAAGAATATCAGGCGGAGTCCCTCTCGTTTGTCTTTAAGGGAGAGGATGTCAAATCTTTTTAAGAGGCCAGTGACGAAGCCAGAAGTTTTGGATTTGTAGTCTCGAGCGATAAAACGCACCGCGTTACGTTGAATTCGCTCCATCATGTCCACGTCTTGCTTAAGGTGTGGGTCCCAGATGATCGCACCATAGTCCAGTAGTGGACGGACGAGTGCGAGATAGGCATTTCGTTTGCAGAACGTTGGGCAGTGGCGCAGATTTCTTCGGATGAAACCTAGGGTGGAGTTAGCTTTTTTTTTTTTTTTTTTTGTTTATATGGGGTGAACATTTTAGGTTATTTGAGAAGAGAATTCCAAGGTATGGACTATTGGATACTTGTTGGAGGATTGTCTCGTTTAGTGAGTAAATATGAGTTGATGGTTTTTTTTTCTTGAGGTTGTCATAATGTAGCTTTTTTTCATTAACTTTCATGCCCCATTTGTCCGCCCAATTCATAAGGCACTTCAAATCTGTTTGGGCATGGTTGTTGTCATCGTTGCTGTTTATCTCTCTGTAGATAAGCCAGTCGTCAGCGAACAGCCGCACTTGAGAATTTACTTTATCGGGTAGGTCGTTTATGCGACAGAGAAAGAGAATGGGGCCCAGCACTGTGCCTTTTGGAACTCCTGAGTCTACGTTGGCTTTCCCTGATCGGACGCCGTCTACCACTACTTGCATTGTACGTTGTGTTAGGAATGTTGAGAGCCAGGAGTGAAGAATGCCGCAGTGGTGGAGCTTTTGTAGAAGAAGGCTGTGTGGGACGGTGTCGAGAGCCTTGGAGAAGTCGAGATTTGCCATGTCGACCTGGGTACCTTTGTCATAGGAGGCTAGGAGGTCATTGGTGGTGATGATTAATTGAGTTTCCGTTTAGAATCCAGAGCGGAAACTGTGATTTAGGTTAGTCAAAATGTTGTAGTGTTCAGGGTGGTTCATGATGTTGTGATATATGATGTGTTCCAGGATTTTGCATTGTACGGAGGTCAGGGATATTGGGCGGTAGTTTGCTGGGGTATGACGGTCACCTTTCTTGTAGGCACTATTGTTTGCAGACCAGTGGGCAGTGTGTAGGACTGTCTGTAGGCCTATTGTTTAAAGTTTAAAGGCCGGTAGGCAGTGTGTAGTGATGTCTGTAAGCCTATTGTTTAAAGGCGGACAGGTATTGGATGGTGTATGCTGGCAGATATTAAAGAAAATGAGAAGTTACTATTTCGTAACATTTGGATCCACCGGGTAATTTCTCAAAGTACCCTGACCTGATGTAAAAATCTCCACCCGATTAAGCCTAAGCACTAGTAATATATATTTTGGGAGGGGTTGGGGTGTCATAAATGAAGATTAACACATTTTTCATTTTTGTGATTCTCTCGTTTCTAGCTTAATGTGAAGTGGGGTTGGATTTTAAACTGAACATTACATAACTGTATCGCCAATTATTGACGTAAAAATTAAAAAGTTGGGCTTGGTCGTGGACGCAACCACTGAACTGCATGGACTTCGTCTTCGTCAACAAATAAAAACAAATAATCAAATAATAATCAAATAATATTCAAATAATAAGTTGAAGAACGTAAACTAAAAATTAATGCCAACTATGAAATATAATTTTGCATTCTTTTCAAATCAGTAGGATTATTAACTTATTTTTTTAAATTTGCCTACCCTCTTGAGGACTAATTGTAATAATATAAATAGTCATATGAATTATGTCAGTTTATTTGTTTATTTCTTTTGCTCCCGTTTTAATTTTTTTTTTTTTTTTTTTTGGGTCCACCAACTAAGGGTTGTATTTTTTAAATTTTTTGTTTTGATTTTCGCCATTTTTTTAAGATTTTTAATACAGGTCAGAATGACATACCCAGGCCTTCATGATAAAACGAAGTTCCTGGAGAAATAAGCCATTAGCACATCTTTTATTAAATAGTGACCATAGGCCTACATCAAATACATGTTTTCAATATACTATAGGCTCACAGACTGGTAAGAATCCTCTAAATACACTGAGTTACTTAACTAAGACTAGGTCTAGAGTGAACTGAGAATTTGACTATGATAGTCTATGACATGACTATACTATGTGACTATGTGATCTAATCTAATCTAAGTCTTAATAATTATTAATAATTAATGAATGCTTACTTAGAGTTAGACTTCTGATATTTATGTTTTTGAGGACTTCAGGTCTTTCTTAGTACTTTTTTAGTATTGTACTTAGTTTAGCTTTATTTCTAAACTTGGCCTAGGCCTGCCTAGGCTACTAATACTAACTAGGCCCTACTTAAAAATAAAAATAAAATATTAAGTTATTAATTATTAACCTAACTAAACTAACGCCTCAAAATTAAAAGTTTGTAAATTAACCATATATGTGTCAAGACGTACCCCATGACCACCACCTTGATTGCCAAACCCCTTGCCTTGACGGGTCATGGCAACCAAGGTAGTGGCTGTGTAAAAAAAGCAAACATCTGCTAAAATGGGGAGAGGAAAGGGAGAAATGTGCTGCAGCGGTGTAGCTAGAGTGTTTGGAGCCCAGGGACAAGATTCATTTTAAAGCGCTTCCCTTTCTTTTTTCAAGTCTCAAACCCATTATTTTCAGCAATAAAATAATATCAAAGCACATTTTGGCGCCCCTAAATATTCTGGCGCCCATGGACATATGTCCCCCTGGGACATATGTTCCCCTCTGCCCCCACTTATTTACACCTCTGAGGTGCTGATTTAGCTATTTACATAGAGTAGGAGAGAGGAATGAAAATGAGACCAAAATGTTAAAATTTAATTTAAAAATTTCACCCTGTGTAGGCCTACTTAAGTTTCGTGGTGAACATAGGTACTTTATTGTATCCATCTAGATATTTAGCAAGAAGTTTCAACTAGCAAGCAATGAAATTTTAATTTAAAACATTCCATGGTTGTATTAAGGAAAAGTTAACTTTAGTACTAACACACAGATAAATAAAAGGGAGAGAATTTGACACAGACTCCTGTCATGCCCAGATTGGGGCAATCAACCTATCCTAAGCTAGAAACTTCGGTATCACCCTGGAACACCCCTAAATCGGGTATCATATTTTTATTGTCAAAATTGGTGCCTCCACTTTTTCATATACCGAGGCGTCACAGAGGGGATCAGTATTGACCTTTTATGGTCAATCATTATAAATCCTACATCCACCCATTAAGTAAAGCAGACATCTCGATTGTTCGCTTGAGAATAAGAATTTATTTCAATTGTTGTTTTTTTTAAGCTTAAGCTTTAAAAACTGAAGATAAAAATAGCTACACAAAAGTCTTTATTAATAACTTTAAAAAAGAACTTTTCTTAAATTTATTACGCCATCTGTAACATATCCAAAATCATGAGTGTAATCATTAGGTGAAGGGGTCAACAACAAAAATAGAAAATGTTACTATTTCAGGCTATATAATTTGTCATCATTGCAACTATGCTTGTCGACATATTTCCTTTTACTGATATCGGCCATGGGGGTAGTTAATAATAAGTCATTTAGTTCATTTTCCTGAATATAAATGGGAATTAAACTATTAATATATATTATTTAAAATAAATGCTAATTGTTTTATAATATAAGTAATTATTATTGGCTTTTCAAATAACAGTGGATTTTATTTTAAGGTTGGTTGCCATGTACATAAGAGGGTTAACATTTTTACTTAGATCTAAGATAGGCCTATTAAAAGTATTATAATTATACTATAAAGTAAAATTATAAAATAGTAATGTAATTGACCTATATAATAATATAAAGGTAATGGGTGCTGGGTGGCCGAGTTGTTTAAAATGAGTCAAAATTCACTGGAATTCAAAACCCCAAGCTTGTGGAATAGAGTTCAGTGCCTAGCCAGTCAAACAAAAAACGCCAGTAGATAGTAGATAACAACTTGGATCCCAACTCATTTAAAAGATGGCAAATTCTGAAATTAAACCCAGAGATGAAATCCCGCAGGTGCCATGACATGTACATTATGAAAATTCTGACAACTCCTGCGATGTGAAATGCATAAAGCGTCTATTTTCAATCATCTTAACTAAGTCTTACCATTGGAGCAAATAAGCATTGATGAATTGAGCAACTCTCCCTCAATTTAAACAAATTACAGCCCAAGTCAAGGTTTAAATTTAAACTTGTCTTACTCATCTTTGAATGTGAAGGACAAACTATAATCTATAGCTAATATTAATTGGTTTTTAAAAAAAACACTAACCAGTAACTATCAAAATAGTTAAGTAAATATAAAATCAAACTCACCACAATTGAATATTTCACAAAATATTAAGCAATTAGACTTCTGATACTAATTACTAATGTGTGTTACACATTCATAAGTTGCAGCATCACATTTAATAAATTAGGATTATTTTGTTCAATCCTTAAATGCAGTTTTTTTGTACAGTATTTATAAAGAAAAAATATTATCTATGTTTAAAATAATTATTTTGATAAGGAAATACTATTGTAAAGCATGTTTTATACTATTTTCTAATGCAGCTAGTGCTCGACTTACGACCAAGATCGGAACACGATTTGGTCGTAAGTTGAGTACGCTATCTGTACAGTAATGTGAAATGATGTTATAAAAATATTTAAGTTAAATTATATCATAAATTTCTTTTACTGATGTTACAAATCATAATTTTCGATGTTCACGGCCGCTGTGATTGCCGACAACGCGTTCGACTGATAATTGAGGCAAAAATGAATCTGAAATATAATACAGTATCATATGGCTAGTGAATGTGATCGTAAAGTCGAATGGTCATAAGTTGCGTAGGTTATAAGTCAAACACTAGCTATATATGATATCATCAACAAATCTAGTAAATATGACCATTTTTATGGTGAGAAATATGCAAGAAATATGTGTGAAATTTATGAGCTGAAAAATGGGTGACAAAATGGTAAAAAAATGCATTGAGGTCAGCACTAAACAATTTATAACTATTGAACCACTTGAGCTAAAAAGTTGATCTGGATATTTTTGTAAATGATTCAATTCAGTTGGCTCTATTCAATTGTATTGCATTTATTATTTTAGAAAAATGTTGAAACTTTCAGAAAAGTACCTACCTATTAGGTATTAGTACCGGTAGTTTAAATCAGTAGTTATGAACCCGTTATACAAGTATTTTTGTAAAGTTTTGATAATCATCAAAAGTAGAATATGAAAGTAAATTTAATGAAACTGGTTTTTATGAAAAATAAGATGCTTTACTTTCTATTCTTTTACTGTAGATGTAAATAAAGACAAGTTGTTATTAAGTTTATGAGAATACGCACAATGGCATCAAAAGATGAAAGCTACGAAGTGACTGGCAAGGTATGCCCTCCAAAATTACCAATGGATAATGTTAACATGGATAACTGGCTGATCATACCTTCATCTTTAATGGAATCCATTTTCACTGAGATTCCAATAGAAGGAACTAAAATAAGTCGTTCAACATCACTGTGTGCACTTTCCTCCCAAGCCAATGTAGTGTTATCTACTAATGGTCTTTCCCACTCATCTGTCAGCTTACCCTACTATTTTTGTAATTTTTGTGATCACCACACTGACAACAAAGCAGCTCTTCTGAGACACATGTCTAGTAAACATGTTTTCAAATGTTTGTTCTGTGATTTTATTTCCTTTACTCGCTGTGGGCTCATACAACACCAACTTTTCAAGCATGTTGATGCTGAAGAGATGCAGCCAATTCTGACAACTAAAACCATTCAATTGAATACTTCTCAGCTCCAGAGACATTTTCGGTATCTTATCCAATTTAAAGACTCATGTGACAGCCACTCGAGACCAGGGGCGGAATCAGATAATCCAGTAAATTCCTCTCATTTGAACACCCTGTCAGAGGCAGAGAGTGGAGACAATTATTTTTTGTCATTGGAGAGAAAAGGAAATTATACACTTTCTGTTCAGAAGGAGGTTTCTGATTCTGTGACAGTTTCAGAAGCAATTAACACCACAACCAACAGTGCTCAACAAGAAATTTTATCATTCAGCAGTGTTCCAACAAGGCAAGGGGATGAGGATGACAAAAAGAAGTCTATTGCTAAAGATTCTCATTTCGGTGGGAATGGAGCTTCAGATGGTTTCAAGGCTTCAGATGAATACAAAGCTGAAATATCAAATATAAAAAGTGCACGAGATATGCCACATTTTCTGGATGAATCTGATTCCTCTGTGACTTCTTCAAGTAATCACCAGTCCACTTTGTCTCCTCAGGCTCACCAGAAAAGTATGATAAAGGGTTTGCAATCTGTCTATGAGGCAGAGTCACCCATAAAAAATCAAGTTCCCTCATTCCTAACAGACTCACTAAGTGTACCTAAAATTGTTGGAGAAGCAGGTTGGAAACCAGGTCGTAGTGATTCCAGCCATAACATAGTAAAAAAAATTCTCAAATGGTGTGCTGATGAAAACAGCTTGGAAAACTGTGGGAAGGAAAGTAAATCCATGTTCAACTCCGTTAGCACTGATGATAATAATAGGTCTCATCCTGCAATAAATACAACCACTTCAGAAACAGGGTGTCTCAAAGCTGCATTGAAATCTTCAGAAAATGTTTTAAATAATTGTCCTTTTGAGGAAAGAGAGGGAAGCTTAAGTCCAAATTTATCATCACTCTCAGTGGAGAGGCTTCAAAAACAGCTGGAAGAAGCTGTATCAAATTCTCCAGGATTTACATTTTTGGAATCTTTAAAGAGCAGCCACCCTTTGTGTAATAACCTATCAGTAGCAACTGACAGTAATGTGAGCAGTGCCAGTGTCTCACCTCATATCCTCACAGGCATCAAACAAGGTTTTAAGTGTTATGTTGATGATACTGAATGTGTTAAAAAGGATGTTGATAATTTTTTGTTGACTTCAGAAGATCAGCAAGATTCAGACAGACAAGAACAAGAAGAAAGTCAGTTCAAAAGAAGAAGCATAGTTGATAATCTTGAAAATAAAGGTCAGTCTCCCGTCTCTATTAAGCAAAAGAAAATTGAAAATTATGACTTACTGCGTAATCTCTTAGTACAGAAGCCAAAGGACACCATGAAACATTTTGTTCATAATCCCAAAGAGCTAATAAGAATACCTCTTAGCAGAAACACTTCTCCCATGACTTCAAATCAAACCATGTCTGATGTGACCTTGGCTAGGCAGAGAACCGCAAGTAGTTTAATGAATTTACGGACAAGGGCATCAGACATGTCCCTCAAGGATTTACTTATTGGAAATCACCCTCAAGTCAACTCGCCAAAAGCAGCTAAATTTAACAAAGACCTCAATCCATCACAGAAAAACATGAACATTTTTCTTGTATGTGGCTATTGCAATTTTGAATCTGCCAACAAGGTACAATTTGATGCTCATGTGGCTATTTGCAAACAGATTAATCATGACATGAAAGACTGTGATAGTCTTCAGGAGTCTGCAGATATGTATGACTGTGTTAAACAGGAACCACTTGATAATTCTTGTGTTGAAGCTTCTTCTTCATTTTCTTCTGGTGAATTTTCAGCATCAGGATTATTAAAAAGTTTGACAGCTCACAGCACTATTAAAAAAACTGCAAGTCCTTTGACTGCAGAGGCCAATAAAAGTTGTGATATTATTAAAGGTGTTGCCAGGAAACATGAGATAAAACAACCAAATCATAAATTTAATAGCAAAATGTCATCTGTTAACATGTTTCACCATGAATTCCATGACAATGAGGATTTATCTTCTAATATTCATGGTATTGTACTCCCAAAAACTACTTCTCTGCACTTATCACCAAACTTAAAAAACTTTGATTCTGAAAGTAACATTAATAAAGGGACAGATCCAGTCACGCGCAAGCGTAAATGTAGACATGATGAAGATTTAGACTATGTTTATGAATCAGAAAACAGCTCGGACACAGACAGTACGTCTGAATGTGAATACAAAATAAATTCAGTACAAAATCATAAAAGGCAAGAAAAGAAGAAAGTTAAAGACAGCTTCGAACATGTTAGTAGTGGTTTACAGATGGTCAGACATGATGTTCAGGATCCTCTGATCAGACAGCCAAAAATTAGTTTAGCGTGCTTTAGATGTAATTACTGCACTGTGAACAAAACTGTGATGCGACAGCACCTGATTTTAAACCATCCAAATAGTGTCCCTTTTGCACAGGCAATATTTGAAAATAAGAATGAAGGTCTATTGTACTTTTGTTGCGGATTAAATTCTTCATGCACTTTCTTTTCAATAGAAGGGTCTGAGATATTTGAACATATCAAACTTTGCTACTCTGGACTTCTGGATAATTTTTTAGATGTCAGTGCTGTTGAATATGTTGATTATTCACAAGCTCTTGTCTCCCTTGGCATTGCAGCTAAACAACTTGACCCCTCTCCAACAACTTACTACTGCCTGCGGTGCAACTTTTCACAAACTAAATTTCAACTAATTGCTTATCATGTGGCTACAAACCACCCTAAAAATGTAGCTGGTGTTTTGCTTGTTAATAGAGTTTTGGCAGATGCACGAGTACTAATGGTTTGTCTTTCATGCAATGCACAAGTGACATCTAAAGAATGGTCTGTGCATAGATGTAGAATACTTGATGCAGAAACTTGTAAAGGCAATATTTCTGCCCCCTGTAATACATCTATAACTACCCCTACAACTAAACTCTTACTCGCAGAACACAAAATATTAGCTTCACTAGAAAATTCAGATCAAGGAAAAGTTAGTTTACTCTGTGAACTGATGGCAGCAAAGAAAGGGAAAATTGTCCAGAGCTCTAATAAACAATCCCTAGAAAGTTCATTGCTTAATTCTAAGATTGAAGATCATGGCCTGGAGTTAGAAATGAGATGTCACAGCCAGGGTAAAAGTTCTTCTGTGGAAGTACTTAATATTAAACAAGAGATTCAAGAGTGTGAAGATAATTTTGATGTTCCTGTTCACTTCGAACACAGTGTTAATGTAAACTTAGATAATGAAGCAAACAGCACTGGCATCCATCTGGCTAATCCTGAAAATACTGAAGCAACTTTTAAACATTACCCTAACAAAAGTACATCGCACTCAAGTGTTCTACAAAACCTTCTGACTGCTCCAAAAGTATCAGATTTTAACATGAAAAGCTTCAGCCTTCTTCAAAATCTTCTGAAATCACCCCAAGTTGATAAAGAGCAACAAGCAAATCAGTCTGTGGGTAATGATGTGACATCAACCCTGCTTGGGAGTCCCCAGTCCAAATATTCAGCTATTCTAGAATCATTGTCTCGTCAAGTGTCCATTTCAAATCAAACTGGCCTAAGTGCTCTTGGTCAGATAGCCACAGCTTCATCTGATAAATGTCAACCAACTTCAAAATCTATGGTTACAGATATGACAAAAAGTAGCAGTAGCAAGGATCTGAGCAATAATCTTGGACAAGGATTGTGGAACAATGAGATGATCAAGACAGAAGAAATTTTTTCTTCTCCAAATTACTCTCAAATTTTGCCAATATCCCTCTCAGAGGGCAGCACCTCTGCTAATCTGCCACAACTGTCACCACCTATTATACCTACACCCCCTGGGTTACCATTGATTTCACCTATCTCCCCACCACCTTCAGCTGACACGGCTTTGCACCTGGATAACCAAAACACTCATGCACCTTTCTCTAACCTTCTGCGTGGGTTATTATCTAAAATTAATTCCAAAGTCAGTACCAATAATCCTGATTGATAAATTTTATTGATAACAAATGGAAAATTATATCATCAATGTATATATTATGCATTTATATTGTCTCATTCATGTCATTACTATTATTGCTCTATTTGGAACTTAAACCAATTTAGGGATCGTACATAAAGGACATCCGCAAAGACAGGAACATGGACGGGTTGTTCAAAAGCAGGCAAATACAGACGGGGGGGGGGGGGGGGGGGGGGGGGGGGTTATGGGTCTTGTGGATATCCACAAGCTAGCTTTTATTTTGTTATTCGCTGCTCCGCTGTGTGTATTCCTCTATGGCTGATCTTTTTTCTTTTTTTTAGTAAAAACTCTAAATATTTGGTTGCTATTTATCAACAAATGCAAACAAAGTGAAAATTTTCTCTGGTCGACATCAATGTAATTATTTATATTTGGGGCCATCCATATATTTCATGTGCAAAAAAGTAAAATATAAGACCCCCCCTCCCCCTTGATGCCTCTCTCCATTTTCAGCAGTAAAACACCCCCCCCCCCTCCCTTCCCCCCCCCCCCACCCCCTGTAATTTGTAGA
This sequence comes from Lymnaea stagnalis, assembly GCA_964033795.1. Taxonomy (NCBI): domain Eukaryota; kingdom Metazoa; phylum Mollusca; class Gastropoda; family Lymnaeidae; genus Lymnaea; species Lymnaea stagnalis. Next base: position 565,956 of record CAXITT010000067.1, read on the forward strand.
GGAAATAATGGAGGAAATGGAGAAGCGAACACCCCCCCCCTCCCCCTTCCCCCCCCCCCACCCCCTGTAATTTGTAGAGGAAATAATGGAGGAAATGGAGAAGCGGTCCGCCCTAAGCAGACTTATATGGGCGGATTGCATTTTTTAACCAACATTTTCATAAGTGTTGGCGGCTAAAATATTTTATTTGACATGGGGGTGGGCATTAACCCTAGCTATGCCAAAGCTCTGGGATATAAGAAATGTATGTGTTTCAAAATATTTATAGGTGGCAAGGGGGAATGTTAAAACATAATTTTCTTTTAAGTTAACCATCTTTATCTTTTTCATATTTTACTATACTGGGTTTCACTTGTTTTTGTTAGTTTTAGCCTAGATTTGTGAATCTTGAGGCCTAAATGTTACAAATCTAGAATTAATTTTATTTTTTTTAAATATTAAGACTGTTGTTTTTTTTTTTTTGTTGCTACCCTCCAATTAGGGGATGGTTGGGGGGCGGGGTTCATATTAAAATAAAAAATTGGGAAGCACTGCCATTAGCATGTTCCAATTTGTGCGTGGGTCCCCTACTTTCTTTACGCCTGTGCAGCCATTTGGTTGAGCACAACGAAATGATCACATCACAAATTATGTCACACAAAGAAACAGCATGTTGATAAATACAAAACATTGCAATGATTTCTTTTTAGACTTTAAAAAAAATCATTAAATATGGATTTCACAGATCTGTAGGTGACAATTGGCTTTATTAGTATTAATCATGTTAGGGAGTTTCAGAATTTCATAATTGTTAAATGAATTAAATGTACATAATTTCTGCAGACCCCCGCCCATTGCACCAGTGTGTATAATCCCCAAAAGCCAACACCCCCCCCCACGTGCACACCCGCCGGCAGTGCTTACATAATGAATGTATGGATCCTTAATGTTTAAATAATTAAATGTACATTATTTCTCCCGACCCCCGCCCTCTGCACCACGGTTTATAATCCCCAAACGCCACCCCCCCCCCCCCCCCCACGTGCACACACACCGGCAGTGCTTACATAATCAATGTATGGATCCTTATTCTAGCTTAGAGCTATTAGAAGTTTACATCTAGTTGCTCTTTACTCTTTATAATTATTATAATACTGCCTGGCATAATGCAATGTAAATTTCCGTATGCGCCTGCTGCAGTCCACAACCCAAGGTGTGGGGGAGTAAGCCAAATGTGGACAGGGGGTTGAGGTGGCAGAAAAGTGTATTTTGTGTGGATGTCCTTAATGGACAACCCTTTATCACATTGAAAATCGTTGTTTAAAGTTAATGAAAAATGGTTATTGTAATTGTAGTTAATTGATTATGAGCTCTGGTAACAAAGTATTACTGATATTTGATTCTATATATTTTTATTTACTGTGAAGAGAATTCACTAGTCCCAATTTTAACCATTATTATCAGAAGTCCCAAACTTAAAAGCCAAATTTATAATAGCACAGGAATTATTAAAATTACGAATGCATTAGAGTCAATGATAAATTTTACATGTCCACCTGTTTTAAGTGATATTAATTTATTTACTTGAAGTTCTTCATGAGAATTATAATCATATTGTATGTAGCCAACAAAACTATTGACATGGAAAGTGTAATTTAAAATTATTGGCATTTGATTTGTAGGCTTAATTCACTTCAACTCAAGTCGGAAATTTATTTGCAATAATTAAATTGAAGATCACTTGTTAGTTGTAGGTATCCCTTTATACATTTTGTATATACCATGTGTTTGTATCTATTGGAAAGATATTGTCTCTTCACAATTTTGACACAATTTATCACCATACCTCAAAAAATAAAGCTGTGAATTTTATCAATTATAAAATTATTACTCTTTGTGACTATATGCATAGCAAAATTATCCACTCATTTCTAAATTTGCCTTCTATTCTGTGTATAATGATATATGATTCACAATCTTAATTTTTTTCTAGAAGTATATGTTAAAAGATTATAATTGTAAGTTTTTCTAATGCAAGCTGAAAATACTTTAAACTATATATCAAATATTAGCCTTTTCATTTGTATAAAAAGGGATTTTATTTAATTTCTACAGTCAATGCCATTAAATATAAATTTAATTATAGCCTATTGTTTTTTGTTTATTTATTAATATAATTTTTTCATCCAATAAAATTGTTAGCTTTCTATCAGTAACCATTCTACCAGTACTTTTTTATCTATTATTGTTTGTTTTTTTTTGAAGGGGCATCTGTCAACGACACCATGGTGGGGTTTTCGCTGAAAGTTTTGAGATCAAACTGTTTTGTATTCACATGCTTGACCTCACAGCCAATCCAGTCACCCTAAAAGGCCTTACTATGCATTTTAAATTTAAAGATGTCACATTAAAATTAAGTGAGCATCACTGCAATGACTACTAAACTGATACTGATAAGGCTGTTTTGTATTGCTTTAACATATCCATTGAATAGAAGAAAAAAAACTTTTAAAAAAAGATTGCCAAAGGCGAGTTAAAAGGGACAAAAAGTAGGGGTGTGCCGGATCCGTTTTTTCCATCCGGATCCGGATTTTCTTATGCGAAATCCGCCGGATTCCAGAATAATCCGGATTCCGGTTTCTCCCGGATTTTGGTACTTTGCAGATACCGGTAAATCTGAGGGGTTGGATGCCTTCTGAACAGTTGGCCTAAATGGCTAAATGACATTGGCTGATTGGAAGTTGGAAGTGAAGAACTTTGAAATAAATTAGAAAATAGAAATTATTCAGAAATCACTGAAATCAGAATAAAACGCAGATTGATAATAAGTTATTATCCATATGTAACTAAACTCGCTGTTAAGTTCTAACTCGCTGCAAGGTCAAAGGAAAACAACTTTACTATTAGTCTATTACTTTCATTACTTTGGCACTTGCCACTTGGCAGTGTAATTTTTAACTATTGTAGTGCACTAATTGTTTTGAATCTGAGGAGAAAGTCAGACTCATCATCTGAGTTCATCTCGTCTTGTCATTGGCCACTATTAGCGGTGCTGACTCTAGCCTCTGGTATGTTCGGAATATTAAACATTAAACAAGCTCAACGCTCGAAACAATTGATTAATGTATTGTGATCGTGTGGAATTCTGGAAAGAGAATTACTTTTATTTCAGATTATGATCCGGTGAGTCACAAAATCTGGCAAATTCCGAAATCCGGTATATTCCGGATTCCCGTTGTTCCGGATACATGTAAATCCGGCGGAACCGGATTTCACAGGATAGTGCAAAATCCGGCGGAACCGGATTCCGGCACACCCCTACTAAAAAGTAGAAAATAATTTAAAATGCATTATGTAAATAAAGACTGTGTAGTTGAGCGCTCTGTGAATCCAAAGGATTTAAACTAAATTTAGACAAAACTTTAATGTTTTATCTTTATTAATTTTTGAAAATATTTTAGCACACGATCTTTACTTTTTGTGATGCATTTTAAGAATTTTTTTACTTTTTAGTGTGTTTTAACTTGTCTTTGATAGAATGTCTTTTATTAAAAGTATTTTAAAATATTTTTTTTATTTTCTACTTTCTCTAGCAATAAAATTGTAATCTTTAAAATGAGAAATAAATAATTACTTAATTTTAAACATTGAACTGGTTAAAGTGACTTAACCATTTAACTAGGCAAAGAACTAAAAAGTAGATCTGAGCTCACCAACGCACCCATTCACTAAAAGAAGCAGACACAGGCAACTGCAATAATTTGAGTGACAGTGTGGACCCAGTATTCTTTCCAAGCCGTTCACCAGGTGAACAATGTACAAAAAGGACTCAATTTTAAAATGTCACGTGTGTAAACTCAAAGATGGAAATGCGAGTAAGAAGATAGTCTTTTAAAAAGCATAAATTAAAAAAGCATAAATTAAATAATTATTTTCTGATGTGTGTTAATTTATTTTTTAAAATTTCCGATTGATCGATCTTAAAAAAAAAAAGACTTCTGAATTGTTTAAAAACATTCTTTCACAATTTTATTGGAGTTTTACATTTTGTCTCTCATGAAAAATGAATGTACAGTACATGTACAAATAATTTTATACAAGATAATTAATAATATGGATCAAGATCAAATCACATGGATAAGTAATAAAGCAATGTATTTCAATAGAGCAATACTGAAATAGAAATAAAAATTTGGCGCAAAATAATATATTTCTTTAATTTAAAAAAAGATAATAATAATAAATTTTACACATTTGCCTGTAGTTTTATTTAAATAGATTTTTGTATTGATAAGATATTTTTAAGATTAAATTTGCAATGGTGAATTGAAAACCAAAATAAATTTGGTTTAATTTCTTACTTATAGAACTAAATAAAGTTAATTAAATTCATTCTTGGTTATAAAATATAGGCCTAGCTATGCCAAACAAATATGTCTCAGGTATCTTGAAATACCAGGTTCATTAAATAAACTTGACCATTTATAGTGACTTGATAAAAATTATGTAAACAGGCACTTGTATAAATTTTAAAATTCATTTATTAAAAAAGAATTTGCACTGATCCCTGATATACCTGTGTAATACATGAGAAATATATACAAATATAATTACGTGAAATCTAGATGGTTAAAAACTGAAAATAAATATCATTTTGTAACTCCACAGGTTTGAAATTTCAATAGAAGTGCAAATTAGGACATAATTTTTCTCAATAATATACTTGGCATGTCTCTTAAAAAAATAGTTTTGTAAGGCATCTTTTTAAAAACATGATAAAGCATAATAAAGGTTCCTTATTTAAACCCTTTTTTACTTTAAAAATGTCAGTTTTATGGTTCAATTTTTGAAACCTAGATTTTTCCACTTAAAAAAATCATTAAAATTGGACTGCAATTTGGAAAAAGTTGTGAAATGAAAAACATGCATTGAAATATTTACCTGATTTAATAACTATAAAGCACAGGGCAAAATCAAATTGGGAAAAATTTTATTGGTTAATAATAAAACAAATATTGCAGAAGTAGGTTTCAAAAAGTTATAGCCGATTCTAATTTCCTTTTATAGTTAATGTCAGTCCAGTAAACAGTTGAGAATTACTGGTATTAAACATTTTTTTTTTAAAGTTGGAGTAGGATAGAATTTAAGGCTTTGATAATCACAAATTTTTTTTAAAATTCACAAATCCAAATGCCTGTGGTTGTTTTTAAGAGTTACTGAGAAACATTAGGCCTGAAACAGAGCCACTTAGTCATTTTAATTAGCCCATTTTTAATTTCAATATTTAAAACAACACTTGATTTCCTTACAAGGAAAATAATTATTGAAGATTACACAAAAAGAAATTATCTTTGTTAACATTTTTGTTTTTTTTATTTATCTATAAAATACTTTTTCTGCATGCAGATGTGGTAAACCAAGACTCTTAGTTTCAGACTCTTGGTCTATGTAAGTTGTAAGTCTGGTAAGTCACCGAAGTTGGAAGTGTGTATAAGAAAATATCAATGTATCATAGTTAACTAATATGTAAAACTTAATTTATAACAATAATAATAAATGCATCTAAGTCTCTTGAGCAGCAATAATAACACAGCATTTAGTCAACAAAAATCTCCATGAAAAATGATCAAAAATGGATACATTTTAAATAAGACAGCATCAATCAACACCTGATTTCAACACATAATTGAATACAAAATAAATGTTATCAGCCTATGTAGGACTGGGACATTTAGCCTTTATAATTATTTGGTGCCCTTCCTTTTACATTGAGGCCTGTAACTTTAAAAACTGATCCAGCTAATGGCTGTTTATCTTGTGTTTCCTCTGGAAGTCTCCACTGACTGCAAGTAACAAACAGCTCATCTAAATGTTTGCCACCAAAACAAACAGATGTTGTATTGGTTGCTGGGAAATCTAAGGTTTGTAATGTTTTACCTGCAGATAAATAATTTAATTCATACATAAATATGTTGAAAGTTTTACCCTTGAGAAAACTGTGAAAATAATACAATGAATCCAAATAGAAAGAAGAGACTTGCAGTTACATCATGTTTGTAAAGTATAAATAAATGTGTATGCAGAATATAAAGAAAAGCTTAACTGTGAAACAATTAATAATAAGCCATCAAAGGAAAACCAGTGCACAAATTTTTTTTTAAGCAAAACATGCTTTACCAGTTTCAGGGTCAAATCTGTGAACACGACCGGCACCAAAACAAGCAACCCAAATCTTCCCCTCGACATCTATACACATTCCATCAGGAAGACCATATGATGAATCAGTGTTGGGCTCAAACTCAACAACAGTTCTTTGATTGTCTGTAGGTAAATCATGTAAAAATAACAAATATTTTCTTTGTTTAGATATATATTATTTTTTTTAGTTTAAAGAAATATGTACTGGTAAATTATTTAATAATATGACTGTAACTGTAAGCTTACTTATGGTTCCTTCTTCAATGTTAAAGTCAAAAGCAAAAACTTTTCTTGGGACTGAATCAATGTAGTACATCACAGAGTTGTCATCAGTCCAATCCATGCCATTACTGATGTCGATATTACCAAGATGCTTAGTTAATTTGCGATCTGTAGAGAAGCTATACAGGTTGCCTTCACCACTATCTACCTTGCCAGGAACTGTTTCAAACCCCATAGTTCCTGAATATATGAAGAAACAAGTTTTTTTTACACTCTTGTTAACACTAAAAAAATAATAATTTTTTCATGAGTACCGGGTATTAAAAAAACATTCAAACGTGGCAACAACAAATGAGTTTATGATATTTCTGGTATTTGTTTTAATTATATATTTACACAGTTAAGTCACCTGCCCACAGACGACCTGAGGCATCGCATTTAGCATCATTGAACCTGTTCTTTGAGCCCTGCTCAACTTCAGCTAGTGTTGTTACAGCTTTTGTATTCCAATCCACTAGTGAAATGGTTCGGTTGAGACCAACTACATAACCACCTTCATCTCGTGGGACCACAAAGCCAACTGTTCCATCTAAGAAAAATAATACGGAATTGTTTGACAAACAAATTTTAATTAGTATGGTATTATTTTAGAAGTCTGCTTGCTTTGAAATTCTAGAATTTCTTTTTTTTAATTGTTAGTCTGATGAAAACTAAGCAAGTTACAGAGAGAAAATTTTTCATTTTATGTTATAAAACATTAAGTTGGTTTCTAAGTCCTCATATTTTCAGATCACCTGTATTTCTTTTTATATTTAAAGAGGTAACTAACAAATATATAAGAGTTAAATAAAGTTGGACAAAGTTATAGATTGTTAATTAAGGTCAATTTATAAATAAAAATTGTTGAAAAATAAACTTAAATAATTAAATTCTTTGTATATAACAACCTTGGTAAAATTTTTTAAATGTGGACCCTTAATGCATTTATTTCCAGAAATATATCTAGGCTAACTTACAGGTAGTATATTTTATAAAAGATTTCCCTTAAATTTGCATTATAAATTATTACTATCACAATTAAAATATTTTTTTTTTGGTTAAATAGTAATACTTTTTTTCAATCTTTGTACAGGTACATAAATTTACTACAGGGCGGTGGCGTAGCTAGGGTTGGTGTCGCCCGTTGCAGTAAACTCATGGTGTCACCCCCCTTCCCGCGACTTCCTCAATGGATTTCTTCTTGATAAAATAAGTCCACAGTATAACTATGACAAGAACAAAAAACAAATTAAATGGAGGTCAGGAGCTCAATGTACCGGTATTTCATAACAACATTGTTATGGTTATTTTTACATTAAATTTACTTTACAGTATTTAAAAATTTTCAAAGCTGCAAACCTGTCAATCACTTGAGCAACAATCAATACCCTTCACCGTATCACTTTCAATTGATAGTAGAGCCAGATCAGAAAGCCTTAATTAGCCCATGATCATGGTAAATAGTTCTGCAACTTTCTTCTTCAACCTTAATCTTCGGTCTACCGAAATTCCAGATTGGTATGACATTAAGTGTTTTAGGGCAGAAATTCTTAGCCTTTTTGTAGTACTGCAGTCCCACTCGGTTTTAAACATTTCCCCAAACCCCCAAACTCTATAAATTATATTGTAGTAACATTTAAAATATGAGAATAATTTAGTCATCATAGTATTATTAAAATTTCTTGAATTAAATGCCTATTAATTCTATTAACATTAACAAGGGGAACAAAATAAAAGTAATATCCCAAACAAAAACATTTACGGTACTGCTGCTTATCCAAAGGAATAAAAACTGATTTTTTAAAAGGCAGCAAATACAATTTTCTGGGTCTTCCACCACTCAGGGGGTGCTGTCACATCTGGAACCACTGCTCTAGGAAAATGTTTCTGACTCAGGTGCTGTTATTCAATATCCATGGGAAGTGAAATTTCCAAGGGTTTGCAAAGGACAATAGACAATAGTGGACAGAGGGATTTTTAAAGAGAGAGGGGGGGGGGGGGGATTTTTTTTTAGGGGGGGGGGCTTAAAAAGCGTAAAAATTTGCATGACTGCATTTATGGATGGCCCCAGAGCCTTTATACTGCAGATACTTCTGTGTCATAAAGTCATTTCACAAAAACATGCACAGCACATTCCCAGTCAGCAGCGGATTAAAACAGGGTTGTGTACTGGCACCAACGCTCTTCTCCATTTTCTTCTCAATGCACCTTCAAATTGCCTTCAGGGACTGTGAAGATGGAGTGTACATCCATACCAGATCTGAAGGTAGGCTGTTCAATATCGCCCACCTTTATGCAAAGACCAAGGTAAAAAAGGTACTAATACGTGACTGCTGTATGCTGATGATGCCGCCTTAACATCTCACACAGAAGAAGGTCTTCAGCGGCTAGTTAATCGTCTATCACACGCTTGGAAAAGAGTTTGGACTGTCAATTAGTCTACAGAAAACACATATGATGCAAGAAGCACCGTCCCCTTCAATCGTATCTATTAAAGGTCAAAATCTTTCGGTTGTTGAGCATTTCACATACCTTGGATCCAATATTTCTAGTTGTCTCTCCGTTGTTGAAGCGATAAACATCAGGATCGAAAAAGCAGCAGCAACTATGGCTAAACTGAATAAGTGGGTCTCAATCTAACTGAAAAAACAAAACTAAGTGTCTATCAGGCATGTGTGCTTAGTACGCTACTATATGGCAGTGAAGTGTGGACCACATATACCAGTCATGAGCGGAAACTCAACAGCTTCCATCAAAGATGTCAGCATCACATTAATTTTACGCATCTGATGCCAGCACAAGTTGCCTAACACAGAGGTCTTGGAACATACAAAATCTTTAGCATATTCTCCGCTCTTAGCAAGAGGAGCCTTCGCTGGTTAGGCCATGTAAGGAGAATGGAGAAAGGCTGTATCCCAAAGATGCTGCTGTATGGAGAGTTGGCAGAAGGGACAAGACTTAAAGGACAGCCTTGCCTGAGATTTATGAACGTTTGCCAAAGGAGCATGAGGGATATCAACAAATGAGAGATCATTGCCGAACAACGTTCCAGCTGGTGAACAGCAGTGTATGTAGGAGTGAAAAAGGCAGAAGATGAGCTTAACGAAGCCCTTACAGCAAAAACAACAATAAGGAAGGCCAAATCTAACCAGGAATCAATATTTTCCTGCGAATAATGCAGTCAAAATTGTCATTTCAGGATTGGCCTAGTGAGCCACTCATCAAAGTGTAGGACTACATAGCTATTCCATCATTTGCGAAGAAGGAAGGATGCCATATATATATGTATAAATATATATATATATATATATATATATATACACACACACATATATACGGCTTCCTCAAGTAGTTCATCCCAAAGAAAAAGGTAGCAGATAAACGTGAAATCACAGACAGCATGTAAAAGACCTTGTGCTGTATGACAATCAAGCTCAAATGTTAAGGGGTGATGCTAGTGACAAATTATTTTTGAGCATTTCTGGGTTTGGATATATTTGCTTTCAAAAACCATTTTTGTTTTTATATTTATATAAATTTTAATTAATTATCAAAAAAAATTTTAAAATTTTCTAAAATATTATTTTGTTTCCCTAAAAATGGCTAAAAAAACATTTTTTAAACATTTTTACCATTTCGATTCATGTCCTTAGAATTGCCCCAATACATCGTATTTTGTATCAATGGAAAGCTTTATTTCTCAGAATTTAGATAAATATAGCATGCTGTCACTTACAAATGTTACCTTACACTTAAATCACAATGGAATCATGGTAAAAACAGTTGACCTAAGTATAAGGTCACCTAATTTCTGACGCATCAATATATTTGTATTGGTTATGTGTGGAAAATTTATGTGTGATCGATCATCCTTATATGAAATTTGGATAGATTGAGCAGTATGTGCTCTGCAATTATGCAATTTTTCAGTTTGTTGTCACCCCTGAAATGGTGTCAATTAGTGCGGTCCCCTTAGCTACACCACTGCTTCAGGGCCTGATCTAGCGCCTCTGCTACTTTGACCTATAATGATTTTCCACCCTATACACTTCTCTTTCACCACAGCTTTCTAACAATTTTCCTTTACTCCTAGATGGCCGCTCTGGAGTGCCTGATCTGGCCCAGACCATAACTAGCTTTCCCTCTCTTTTCATTTTACCTGATGACTGTAATTTGTATCTATGCTGATTAAGATTCATACTTAAAGTTCTAATTTCTTTTGCAATGTCTTAAATCAGGTTTCTGAATACACTTAATTTACATTTCTAATTATGTAGGCCATAGTTAGAATTTCAAATGTGTCAGTTTTCATTATGTACAGGCAACTTCATATAGTTTTAGGGATTGAAGGGTTTGAGAGAGAAAAAAAATAGATAAACCACATGACCACATTAAATCGTTAGAGCTTAGCTGTTTAAAAAAAAGTATAAATAAGTTGCCTATATGCTTTTCCAAAACTAAAACAAAATTTTAAGCAAAGATGGGATGTGTCTATCACTACAGGCTCACTTGCAGAATCAAAATAGAGTCAATTTACGTTGTTAACGATCAAAGTAATAACTAACACTACAGTAACTAAAAATTACCCAAGTTAATTTTTTCCTCAATTCCTGTGTTAGAATCCCATCTGTGCACCCCACCAGAAATAATGTCAACATACAACAGGGACTGTGTAGCAACATCCCAGTGTGGACCTTCTCCGATTGAGGGACAACAATTCTTTACAGCCACTTCTATCTTTGGGGAAGCCATTGCAAAATAATTGATGATTCTACAAGTTTCTATTTGTTGAGTTCTGTGAGAGAAAACATTGGAGCATTTGTATATTAAAATACATTTTAATATGAGGTTGATTAAAAATATTATTAAATTGATTTGTTAAAATGAAATGTAGTCAATATAAAAATATAATAATAAAACATGATCATATAGATAAATTAATTAGCTTGAAGCAAGACACCACTTGCCTAGTCAACCAAGCCTAAGTCTGATTTAAGAATCACCTTAGCTAAACGCCACCAGATTAGACAAGTTTAAGTTCAGTATTTAACAGCAAATGTTATCTCTTCTGATTTGGGTCAAAGATTTCTCACCAAGACCAGAGCACTTTGTACAGATGAGACTAGTTTTAGAAAGATATGCTAATAAATAATACTTACCTTATACTATACCACTTACGATTGTGTCTCCTTATGATTAATCACATAAGTAAGACTTTTGGATATTTTGAATTAAAGATATTTTTACACAATTTGATTATCTGAAAAACAGTGCTCAAACACAAAGAAATGATATTTTTTAAAGTAATTAAGACATCACATTTGAAAGCTATGAGATATCCATACATTGTGTATAGGCCTACTATCACTACAATAGACAATGTGTACATTTACATAGTATCATAATGTACGTAGTGTCATCACTAACTAACATATAAATTTTGTGTGTAGTGTCATCACTAACATAATATGCATTGTGAATGATTGTGTATGTAGCGACGTCGCCACTACCGTTACATGTAACTTACGGACAAATGTGTTCCCCAACATAATATAATTATAATCTACAATCTATCCATATAAATTTTTATAGATATTTGCTAGACATTTCCATTATGGGTTGTTGTTTTTTTGTTTTTTTTTAAATTACAAAACCATTAAATATAAGATTGATGAAAAGAACTACCAGCATCCAACCAAACTCTGTTGGCAGAAAAATAGGAATAGGCCCTATATATTCATGTGTTGTATTTGAATATAATTAGTGTGTGCATGGCATAAAAGTGTCACAGTCAGTCAGATTATGACGTACTGGTAGTTCTAATGTTTAAGTTATTATGTGTGTGAACATAGATATTTTTTCCTGTTATATTTTTCCTTTAAATACTTAAATCACAAATTGAACTAAGCTGCGTATGACCTCGTCTGAGTGTTGATTAAAACCTTTGCTGTGAACATTATGTGAGCGGGGGGGGGGGGGGGGGTGAATATCATTAATTATACACATAAGCCTTGTACTTGTAGGGCCGAGGAGACAGAAACAAAGTTCTAGACTCTTAGTAACATTGTTTTATGTGACCATATGGAGGAGACCTAATCAAGAGCGTCATTTCATGTTTTTTTCAGGGGAGGGGGGGTAGACAAAAACTTGGTCGGCATGTTAAGTTGTTTATTACTGGGAGCGCCACAGTACATAGCAATTTAAATAAAACCTGTAAATTCAGGAAAAAGGGGAGGGGGGGGGACGCCTTACCCAAATGGACCTAATCCTAGACAACGTACACCAGGGCCTGTCAAAAGTGCCATATTAGTAATAGCAGCCATAATCATTGGCCAAAGTGAGGGCCCGGCCAAACAGAACCAAGTATTGTATCATTGGCCACAAAGAGGAGCTCGTCAAAAGTGTCCTAACTAACATACATCAACAATTGTGGCCTGACCTAAGGTACGCGGAACTCTCAAACGTTTGTAAGCTGAACCCAGCATTTTGTCCGCCACAACCATGGCCAATTTTTGGGACCAAAGCCCAACAGAACCAGTCATAGCCATCATCCACAGTGGGTGCCCAACAGAACCAACAAGCCCAGCCTATAAGGCTAACGCCACAGCAACCCTAGGTGCCCGCCACAACAGAACCATCCATGGCCGTAATCAACAGGGTCGACCTGAGCGAAGCGCCACACAAGACAAAGAGAACTCAAACATAGAGGAAGATGGCCGAGTTAGAAAGGGAAGGGGCGGAGGAACGAGAACATACAATTAAACTAGAAAAGAAACGTAAGTGTTAGAAACTCTCGCGGAGGGGAACATGAAATAGAACAAGAGAGAATCGAAGAGAAAAATGTTTGGATCTACCTACGCATATAAGTAAGCCATCGGAATCGGTGGTAAAAAAAATATATACCGGTTACGAAAGTAATATTTAATGAAGGGATTTAGTTGCGTAGTTGGGGTGACACCATCTCAAGTGGTGACACTAAATTGAAAAAATGCACAATGCTATGTCTAACCAATTGCATAATAAAAGGATAATCGGTCAAACGTCCATTTTCTCACAGATGTAACCAATCCAAATACGTGCTTTATTCAAATATCAAGGTTGATGCGTCAGAAATGAGGTGGAGCTATTATTCGGTTAGAAAAACAGCGTTTTGATCACGACTCAACGCCGATTGAAGTGTTCGGTAACTTTCTTAAGTGACAGGAAGCTATGTGCATCTAAATTCTAAGAAATAAAGCTTTCTATTGATATCAATTACGATGTGGTCGGGCGATTCTAAGTACATGTCACATTTTTAAAAAGATGTTACCTCCTGACCTTCATTTAACTTGTTTTTTGTTCTTGTCATTGTTATACTGCTGACTTATTTTAACCCTAGCTGCGGCACTGTGGGGATAAATGAATGAAATCAACACCTTTCCTGGAGTTATAAAGACTGAGGATGAACATGAACGCACGACTACTGCAGTAGACATAACAATAAGGTCCAAGTGTTTGGACGAGGTACCAAGCTTCCCTGAGAGTAAAGTCAATCAGAATTCATTTAAAGACAACACATTAGAGACGCTAACCAAATTCAACCGAGGAAATATACGAGGATCAAAGTTACTGGGAATCGGAATAAATTTAAAAATGGTTTCGAGAGAACAATTCTTGAGTAAAATTTATAGAAAATAAAACTAAAAATGACAATCCTGATTTTAACAAAATTTCTTTTGGTATATGTGAGGACCATTGTGGAGAATCTGAGAAACGTCTAGAGAAACGGGTTAGTTTTTATAACGTCCAAAATGACTATAGCCCTTGCACCAAATTTGAAACTTATGGTGATATTATGTTATGTTATGAACCTGAAATAAATGATGTTATACGCCTATTGATTTAAACCCTATTGATTGAAACTGTTTTTCTTGATTATGGACCTTGTATTAGTGACCTTGATAACGGCTACAAACATGAGCCTATTGATCGTGAAACTGTTGCTCTTGATTATGAACCTTGTACTTGTATTAGAGACGTTGATATCGGCTATAAACCTGAGGCCAGTGATAGCGAAACTGGTTGGATTGATTAGAAAACTGGCTTTATTGGTGTTAGTCATCATCAGTGGCACTACAGCCCATGTAGGGCCCTGGCCTTTATTGGTGTTAGTTGTGGTTATAAAATAAACCTGAAAATACACCTGAGTCTTTTGATTACGAACTTAGAATTGTTTGGCACCAATGGCGTTGAACATGTATATCACCTTCTGCTTCAACATGATATAAACGAGCTGAAGTAAGTAATCCTTAATCAAGCTCAGACTTTTTTTTTTGATGAGGAGGTGAGATGCCAGATCACGGCAATGCCTGAGTCAAGCTCATATAGCTATTAGTTAGTTGGGTTCGTCCCGTCAATTAGATGAGGGTAATGACTGCATCAGATGCGAAGACTGAGAACCTAGTGTATTGTGGATAATTCACAGGTTTTTTTTTGATGAGGAGGTGAGATGCCAGATCACGGCAATGCCTGAGTCAAGCTCATATAGCTATTAGTTAGTTGGGTTCGTCCCGTCAATTAGATGAGGGTAATGACTGCATCAGATGCGAAGACTGAGAACCTAGTGTATTGTGGATAATTCACAGGTTTTTTTTTGATGAGGAGGTGAGATGCCAGATCACGGCAATGCCTGAGTCAAGCTCATATAGCTATTAGTTAGTTGGGTTCGTCCCGTCAATTAGATGAGGGTAATGACTGCATCAGATGCGAAGACTGAGAACCTAGTGTATTGTGGATAATTCACAGGTTTTTTTTTGCTTTTGTTTTTTTTTTAATGAAAGGCCCGAGAATTACTAGATACCCGAGCCTATGGTTAACACGCCCACGGGTGTTGAATAGGTAAATCACCTTCCGCTTCAACATAGCGATGTCAAATGAGTCAAACTAAAACCTGGACAAGCTACGCCTTTCGTAAACAAGAAGTGGAGATCGTAACCAGGTAGCGGCCATTAGATGACGTAGGGGTGACATTTTGACCGAATTCACAAACACTCCTGGGTCAAGGTCAGACGAGTTGATTTGTTTTGATGAAGAGGCTTCAAGAGTTGAGATCCCAGTTTCCGGCTTCTCCTTTGAGTTAAAAGATAGTTGTGAAAATTGCACAGAAGATGAGGATAATGATAGTGAGCGCATTTACCACAAAATTCTGTCCCTGGGTACAGATGCATAGAAGGCTCTGCACCGGAATAGGTATCTTAAAGAACTGATTTATAAACATGTATCCTTAAAGAACCTGCGGTCTTCAAGACGATCCTTACTGAACATTTCCAGTGTGGATTAACACAGAAAAATGTCTTACGGAGTGCGCTCTTTGAAGCGATAGCGCCAAAATTATGGAACAGTTTGCCTCAATCTTTGAGAGGAATTGAAAATGATAAAAAAAAATCATTTAAGAAACATTTTAAAACTTTTTTGTTCAAATAGATTTAAGAAAACCCGAGCGCAGTGAGCATGCTAAAGTAGCATGGATACCAGCGCAGTGAGCATGCTAAAGTAGCACGGACATCAGCGCAGTGAGCATGCTAAAGTAGCACGGACACCAGCGCAGTGAGCATGCTAAAGTAGCATGGATACCAGCGCAGTGAGCATGCTAAAGTAGCATGGATGCCAGCGCAGTGAGCATGCTAAAGTAGCATGGATACCAGCGCAGTGAGCATGCTAAAGTAGCATGGATACCAGCACTATATAAATATCCAATCATCAAACCTCAGAGGCGAAATTTGTTCAGTGGATCCACTAATAACATCCAGGTTGGTTTTTTTACACAAGGGGACAAACATAACGGGCCACACCACCGTCTTAAAATGACGGGACAATTCATGGCTGCCGACACAAACTCTGATGCTGACATTTTTTCCCCATCTTAACTTTCGCTTGGCAAGCTTTGTTTGGAGTTTGCCAAGCTTTGTTTGGAGTTTGCCAACACGTACTGTCAAATTCAAATTTTTGATGATATTGTGTGGCAGTGTATGCCCCAACCCGCTATTAGACCCGTTACGAAAACCATGTTTGGCGTCGTCGGCAGGGTCACCACTACCACTCGGCTACAGTTTTGGCGTTGTCGGCAGGATTCTTTGAGGACAGTTTTAAAGAAAAGGTAACACAATCATAGACAGAACACACATAGACCGACCGATGGAGAAAAGTGCAGTAGAGCAGTTTCACCTAGCCAACAGTCCACCCAAGCTGTCTAAATTTGATGGCGAGTGCAATGCAGAGCAGTTTGTGAAGGAAGTAAGGTTATTCCTGCAACTTCAGCCGATGCCCGCAACCTCAGCGGTCATCTGGATAATAGGGACGTGCTCGTCAGGACATTTTGGACCAAGCTGTTCCTACGATAGACACTCCAGATAAACTACTGCACTTGATTTTGCATAACTGGGGTGATCATCGTGACGTCACAACTGTAGCGGCCGCATTCTACCGTAGACAAAAATACCTTGGGGAAACTGTCGAGGATTATGCGAAAGAATTGCGCAACATCTTCATGTTAGCTAATTCTGCACGACCTGGCATTCTCCCAGAAGACATACTGCGTGACGTATTCATCCAAGATCACCTACACACCACACTACTACATTGCATTAACTCAAAAAGCTGACATCCCAAGTAAGACTGTTCGCGGAAGACATGCACGGCAGTGTATAGGACGATCGCCAACAGTTCTGACCAGCAGGGTCGTCTTAAGAACATGGGGGGCCCTGGGCACAGCAATGCACTGGGGCCCCCAGCAACACAAGACACCATGGTCGTTAGAAAGGGGGGGGGGAGTGGGGCACTAGCCCCATGCTCAAACAATAGGGGGGGGGGCGCAAACAGTTGTTGCTCCCATCCCAAATCACCAAGAGGAATAAAATTGTAAAGAATAAACATTCAATAAAGTTACAAATAGGTTAATTCAACTTATTTAAACAAAAGCAAAAACATTCCAATTCAATAATGGTTTTTATAAGATCAGAAATACATTATAATTCATCCCATGTTATGATAAATTATCAGGTTGTCAATTTGAGTACTTAGTCTTTCTGCCTCACGCCTCGTTTTTCTTTTCCTGATCAGTGTCAGCTGAGTCCAGAGCGTTTTGTATTTTTTTCGAAACGTTGATGGCATCAAAATGTGCCGACCATCTTGTGTCAGACAGATGCTTTACGACAACGAGAGATTTTACTAAGGAAGATACCAGAACATTCCATCAATGTGTAGAAGCTGAGAAAAGGTATTTAGGCGCTGAAGAAAGTCAAAGAATTTTCCAACTTGTTGCTTTTAAGCCCACTAAGTTCAGACTGTGTCCAGCACAAGGAACATACACGGCAAACTCGTTCCATTGACGCAGCCATGCTTGCAATCCACGCAGTGTAGCGTCCATAGACATTGAAATGTAAAGATTTGTCATACGATTGACCACAGCAAATTGAAGGTGGAATTTTGTTCTCATTCAGGAAATCCAAAACATTGTCTGCTAGATCCTTTGATACAAACAGTGTCTGTTAGATCCTTTGCTCCATGGGAAAATATGAAGATTAACTTGATAAAACGTCCCACAGACTTACATCCTCGAATGTACCGGACCGTAAATGTCAGTTGATCAATGTGTGAAATGTCTGAAGTCGAATCATAACTTATTGAATAATACTTTGACTCTGTAATTTTTTTCAGAATAGGACAAAGGACATGTTGCCACAATAGATCAATAAATTATTCTCAAATATTTGCAGACCGGTATGATGTGTTGTCCTTTCCAGCATTTCCATTATAGTTTGTGGCGCTCTTCCAAAAAAAGGATTACATTCACTCAACACCTTTAAAAATGTCCATTGCCTACTGACCCAATAGTTTGACCCAAACCTCTGGAGCCAAGAAAGCGAACGCCATAAACCCCACGAGTCAGAACTTGATGCCAGTACTTCTGTTTTGACCTATGGTCTTTGATTCATAAAGGACCTAAACACCTAGCTTCTTTCAGTCCAAGCAAATATGCAGTCACGTCCTTGCAATGCACTACTCAATTTTCATGTTCTACAATACTATTGTTATGTTTCCAATAATGGAATCCTGATATAGCAGAGGGAAATACTTTTTTGTACAATAGACGACATGCAAAACAATACAAACACCTTGGTTTGGTGAATAGAGAAGCCATTCAAGTTTTACATACTTGCCATTCCCAAGTTTTTTTACCAGGTCCTGGGACCCGGCGGGACCTGGTGTAGTGTCGCCACTGCTCATGGCGAATCCAGTACTCAACCGTACAAGTGTTCTTAATATTCCATAGCCCGGGATCAGTGTGGTGAATCACACTCTCGTTTTCTGACACAGTTTTGTGTGTTTCAGTTTTTACATTTCCCCAGCAGAGGAAATAGGTAATGGTATTGTCTGGAATTAGATGGCTGGATCCAATAGAGGATGAGATGACGCTACTTCATTTTAAGGAGCAATAATAGTCACTGATATTTCGATTGGATTTAACCAAGATGTTAATTTTGCAAGTTTACCCATTTTCCTTGTTTCCTCAGCCTACCAATCTAAGATAACAATTTTAAAAAAAAAAATTGAGATCCAGTTTTGTACAAAGTTTCTGAAATTAAATTTCACAAATAGTCTGTGTGTGCATGGGCGCCCGCAGAAAACTTTCTAGGGGGTGGCAAAAAAATCGATTACCGGGTAACTTTCCGGGGGGGGGGCAAAAAATTGTTAGTAATGTTTTAATAAAGTTTTAATTTACTGTAGCGTATTTGTATGGTGAACGAACGGACAGGACATCAGCTTAGTTACTTAGTTACTTTCTCTTTATTTTCTCTTTACTTTAATAAATTTGTTGTCTATTTTTGACTAAAAAAATTTTATCCAATCAATCCACCACGGGGGGGGGGGAGGGGCAAGTGGCCCACCTTGCCACTACCTGCGGGTGCCCATGTGTGTGTGTATGTAATCCTATATAAGTTTTTGATGAAACAGAGCGCTGTTTTTCCTTCGCACAGCCTTAGACAAAACCTTGGTTAAACTAAGCTCTACCTGGTATATCAAATATTATTTTAAAATAATTTATTCGCCTAATTACTTTTACCCTATAACAGTAACAGTGTCTACAACTTACAACAGTTGGTAATTCAGAAGTCTTCTCAATAGTCAATATGGTACTCAATCGGTTTAATTTAGAGTTGGGGCTGAGTAACTCATTTTGTTTTTAGCACTACTGCTACTTTTCTATTAGAGTAACTCAGTCTTAAGTGCCAAAGAGTTTTGTACCAGTATTGTGTAATTCAATACGATTTTGTGAGAGTGCTACTGGATAGCACACAAATAATAATAATAAAGTTCATTTCAAAAACACGCTTCATCCCCAAAGGCTCGAAGCGCGGTACAAAGTAAACGAAATACAAATCTATAATTTACCACATTTAAAACAAACGCAACCATCCAAAAACTAATTACTAGCATACAATTGCAGAGTCTTTCTAGCCATTTCAACCCCAAGCAACACAGCCATTATGCACTAACTGGAAAATAAGGTTGACAATCATCCCAGAAGGTGTTTGCGAAATAGATGTGTCTTTAAATCTGTTTTAAAGGACTCCAGTGTCTGATTGTTTCTGAGATCGACAGGAAGGCCGTTCCAAATAGTTGGACCAGCAAATGCGAAAGTGCGCTTTCCGTAAGTCTCAAGGCAAACACGTGATGTCGAGAGTTTGCCAATATCGGATGAGCGGAGCTCTCTAGTGGGTACATAAGGCGTAAGCAGCTCTTTCAGATAGGACGGCGCCAGGTCATGTAAGCAGCGGTAGCACAACTGGCCACAGCTTGATCGGATTTAATGATCCACTTTGATAAAAGTGAGGAATAGTTGAACATATTACTGTTCAATGTTGGTTGGAAATCGTAGCGTGAGGAAATGTGCCAACATTTTATTGCATTGTAACTTATCATGTACTTCCAGGCAATTTCATTGTAACTGTTTATGCATTGTTATGCATTTTTTGCCAAATAATCTTTTAGACTCTCACAATTAGTTCAGTTAAATATTGCTGGTAATATTTAAAAAGGTGATAAGAGTCAGAGGGAGAGACTAAAAAGAGGTTAAATAAAAGGAAACTAAGTAAGGGTAAAACCAGAAGAAAACGACACAACACTCCAATGATGTTGGCAAGAAGCCTTCTTCAGTGAAAAATAGTAAAAACAAAAGTAAAAAATAAAATTGAACCCTTCACTCTGCGATTGCAATGTATTAGTAGTACCATATCAGAGAGCATAGCAATAGTAACACTTGAGCTGTCACCAGGGCTCACACAGTTAGTTAAATTTAAAGACTAGACGAATAAATATTCTGTTTGGACTATCTATATACCGTTTACTTTTACCACAGTTAGTAAACATACGAAATTTTACACACCGGTATATATTGGTTTGGGAAATTGTTTGGGAATATGGAAGTGTTTGGACTACCTATATACCAGTTTACTTTTACCACAGTTAGTAAACATAAGAAATTTTACACACTGGTATATATTAATATTGGTTTGGGAAATTGTTTGGGAATATGGAAGTGATTTCCGTAAAATAGATCTTGATTTTTTTTTTTAAACAAAAAAAGTTTTCAGGTGTTAACTATACAAAAACTATTACCTCAAAAAAAAAAATAATTAGTTAACAGCACAAAATATATATTAACAACAAAAAGAATAACATTATTGAATTGACATTACATTGGAATGTATTTCCTGAATTAGTCAGTAAAACAAACCGCATAGTCATAGCAACATATAAAAACCTAATCAATCAGAATACAGAACTAGACTTAAACCATGGAAATGCCTTAAGGCATAATCATCTTCTTAGTCTTAGACTCTAAGAAATTTAGACTTTAACTTAGACTTATAATATATAAGATACAAGCAATCATACTAATAATAGCACTAGTGCTAATACTATCATGTCCATGTCATTCAATATTAATTAAAATTAATTCAATTAAAATTTCCGTTAACACTTTAAATGTTATAGTTCAAAACAACCCATAATGTTGCTAATTTCGAATAATACTTTTTTTTTAAATTGCCAAACTAGCGTAAATAAACCTTATGGCACTTCAATTTTAATTCACCGCAATTTTTTGCGCCGCAAAAATTATCATTACCGATACTGCTATTCTATGTCTATGCAGTTATATCTGATATATGGTTTAATAAATACAACTGCTTCTGTAGACACCTTGAATTCGTTGGAATGCCAATACTCAACGCATCGACGAACATACTTGGAAATTGGCAAAAGAGAGAAACAATGACACACACAGACATATGCTCGATTCTTATATGTGTGGGTTCATTTTGCGTCGACACGTTAAAGAGAATGGTTTAAATGTATTCAACGCCACTCTTAGACGATATTTTTCAAATTTGACCACCAGGTCCACCACAGTAGCAGAGGACTTTAAAAGAAGTAAATATGTTTTAATGCAAAAGAACATTTGTTTTATTTGAAGTGTGAAGTGTTTTAATGGAAATGTAAAATAATGTACAATGTAAATTACAATGTACAATCATTTTTGCGTTGAGTTAAGCTTAAACTTAAACGTTTTCATTCAAAAGAACATTTGTTTTACGACCCTTTGTTATTTGTTTTATTGGAAGTGTGAATAATAATAATTTTTGCGGTGAATTAAAATTGAAATTGAAGTACCAACCTAAATTCCCAGAACGCTCAGCGTTTTTCTAAGCCAAAATATAATGCCAATGGATTTTGATACTAAAAAATGTATATATGTACAAAATTTACCATAATACTAATAGTAGTAATAGCTCTCCGCAAAGGATTAGAAATCTTTTGACAGTGAAGGGGAATAAAAAAAAAATGGTTAAAAAGCCTGCAGTACATAAACCGCGTCGGTGTACCTGCAAATCCTTTGACTTTGGCCTATGTACACGCAGAACATCGAAGGTCTTGTCAGTCGTTGACTCTTTGGCCTTAGAAAGAAAAACGAATTATATTCCCTTACTTGTGGCCAAGGGCACCCGCAGAAAGCTTTCTAGGGGGGGGGGGGGGCAAAAAATTAATTACCATTCTAGAGGGGGGCAAAAAATGTTTGGCAAAGTTTTAATGTAGTTTTAATTTACTGTAGGGTATTTGTATGGTGAACGAACGGACAGGACATCAGCTTAGTTACTTTCTCTTTATTTTCTCTTTACTTTAATACATTTTTTGTCTATTTTTGTCTAAAAAATTGTATCCAATCAATCCAGGGGGGGGCAAGTGCCCCACCTTCCCCCCCCTGCGGGCGCCCATGCTTGTGGCGTACCCACACAGGGAGGCACTTTGTAATTAATAGGAGGGCATATAATATAATTGTCTATAGTCTATGGGACAAGATAAGGGGGCAGGCGAAGCGGTCTGCCCTGGGCATCACTTTTTTGCTTTGAATGGAAAGGCGTCATTTTTAGCGAAAAGGAGAGTGTTCGTGACAATATATTGGCTCACCCTGGGTTGGGGACCCTTTCTTGAGCTAAAACTTTGCAATAG
Organism: Lymnaea stagnalis; assembly: GCA_964033795.1. Taxonomy (NCBI): domain Eukaryota; kingdom Metazoa; phylum Mollusca; class Gastropoda; family Lymnaeidae; genus Lymnaea; species Lymnaea stagnalis. Next base: position 588,945 of record CAXITT010000067.1, read on the forward strand.
AGGAAATTTTGTTGTTNGGGGGGGGGGGGTCAAAATGGTGGGGGTGTAATGTTAAACATGATTTTTTAAAGTTAACCACTTAAATTAATTACAATTCAAATACATTTTCACTTATTTCCAGTTTTAACATACGATTGTGTATCTTAAGGCCATAAATTAATATTATTTTTTTAAAAGGCAACTAGTTTGAACTTAAGTCTTCTTTTCGGCAGCATGCAGACCTCTTATTGTCACCCCACTAATTTGTATGTTGGGGATGCTATTAAAACATTTTATGTGATCAGTTGGGGTGTGGGGGGGGGGATAAAACAATGCTTTGGGAGCACTGTTGTGTGCTAAAATTTGTGTCGTGGGTCAAGACACCTCATTTTTAGCCAGTGTGTCTGTTTGGTTCAGTCCTACGAAATAATTACCGGTTAGATCACAAATATGCTATACACATAGTCAGGTATTGTGGACTTGAAATTAAAGTTGTCCGAGGCTAACTATTACTGTTGTGATATCACGCCAGTGTAAAAACACAAATCAACAATATGTGTATAATTATAATTTATGTTTAGTCACAAATGCGCACACAGGTCTATGTAACTCTTAATGCATGGCAATACGTTTAACCCAAGCACCACAAAGTAGAATCCCTAATTGCATACTGGTGGCCAGTCTATGTAAACTTGGCGCATATCAACAACTGTCATATCATTGTAGAACGCATGCTGTTATGTTAATGTAATACTTGTCATACTCTGAAAATGACCTAAACCAATAAACTAATACTTTATTGTAACGTATATAATTAAACCGTGACTGACGTTTTTACCGGACTTTATACAGGTGTAACAGAATACCTCGCATGTCACTACTGGGTTCATTCCAAATTTCCTACTCATTGGGAGAGCAATTCCGTTTTAAACAACACTCTAAGAACAAATAAAAGGCTATAGTACTCATTGCCTTTTACTTAGTTTATAAACCAAATATATATTAAAACTGCACGCTGTCGCTTACCACTCGGCTACACAAATATCATGGATTTTAAAGGCTTAAAAGTGTAAACCGATTCTCTTACCTCGGGTGCACACTGTCACAATGCGTAACCATTGATGATGAGGTGAACCTTCGAATTGTAAGATCTAGTGCAACATTTGGAAACATGTCTAGGAATGTATGGACAAGGAGATGAATCAACACCCAAACTAAAATAAAGGTTTAAAAGGCAGCTGTGCTCCCAACGATACTATATGCATGTGAAACATGGACAGTCTATCAATGCCATGCAAGGAAACTAACCCACTAATTTCACGCGATGAGCCTTCTATAAATCCTCAACATCAAATGGCAGGACAAGATCCCAGACACTGAGGTACTTGCACAAACAGGACTGGCAGGAAAAGATCCCAGGCACTGAGGTACTCGCACGAGCAGGTCTCCCCGGCACACACGCCTTATTAATACTTCATGTTGGGAGAATGTCAGACGACCGCTTGCCCAAATATTATTTGTCAAGCAGTTTGCTGGGAGACAGAAGAAACGCTTTAAAGATACACTGAAAGCACATTTGAAATAATTTCACATTGATCCGGACATATGGGAACTTTCCTCAAGGAATCGAGACTCGGGCTCAATCATCAATGAAAAATTAAGCTGACAAATCAGCTGCTGCAGAACACAAGAGACAAGCCAGAAAAGCCCAAGCGAACTCTGTACCTGGAGTTGCCCCATCCATCCCCTGCAATGCTGCACCAGAACTTTTTGGGCCAGAATTGGCCTGATTAGCCATCTGCGAGACAGACTCATCCCAGACACAAGACCGGTGCTAAGAATGGTCATGGTCGACTTTCGACAGACGAACTATCAGAGGTATTATAGAGTGTCAGAAATTCAGGATAATTAATAAATATAGGGATACGTACTTTCCCTCACCGCCATACGCACTTGCTCGCAAAAAATCGGAAAATCAATACACCCACCCCCCCCCCCCCNCCTGTCGACATCTTTAAACCTCCGGGGGAGTGAGATAAATAACATGCAGACAAGGGTGAAGAGTGGAAATAGCGGTTTTTTTTTTTTTGTTTTTTTTTTTGCGGCCGCTCCTTATGGACAACCCCTAGTCAGAGCCGTCGCGTGACTTGTGTAGGCATCTTGCCACATTTTGGGTTTGTTCCCCCTGTAGTTGACAGTTTAAATTTGTACCACATCACTTGTACCCCTTAATATCCGAGGGCCCCCTTAAATATCAGAGGCACCCTGCAGCAGCAGGTGTACAGGGCCCACGCAACGGATATGCCCCTAACTCCACCCCCTCCAGCACAGATAGATTTCTTAACAAACCCCTCCCCCCCCTTTATTTTTAGATAGCTATAATCCTTTCCCACGTGAATCCCTGCACATGCCATGTCCCTCTGGAAACGAAATAGGATATGAACAGAGTTAACGCAGACCTATTGCTTTGCTATACAGTCTGCTCATTCCTGTTAAAGACAATCAGGAACTGGAACAAGCTTTCAAAAGGAACAGTTGAGGCGATAACACTTGACACATTTGCGTCTATTGCCTCAGGCCGTCCAACCCCCCAGTGCATTATACCCTCACAAAGTAGCCCTTGCATGCAGTGAAATATTGTCATCAACACCAGGTACAGAAACATTGCAAATCCCCTCTACATGCATAGGAGTCAAAATAATCAATACATTGATCGTGGCCCCTTAATATATAGAAGAATATAGGCTATATAAGATCCCCGATCATGCTGGCTGAACCTGGGACTTGGGATTAGAGACCGACCGAATTTCGGCTTCGGCACCGAAAGTGGCCATTTTATCACTTTCGGCCAAGTTTCGGTTGCGGCCGAAACTGAAAAGTTAACGTTCGGCTTAATTTTGGTTTCGGCCGAAAAAGAAAAGTTAATTTTCGGTTTTTCTTCGGTTTCGGCCGAAATTGACGTAGACTTTCGGCCATCCGGCCGAAAGTGACTCAGGTTTTCGGTCATTTAATACGCGGCGAAAGCGATATTTAACAACAAACTAAGCGATATTTAAGAACAACTTAAGCGATCTTTGAGAACAAACTAAATGATATTTAACAACAAACTAAACGACATTAAAACAAACTAAGCGATCTTTAAAAACTATCTAAGCGATCTTTAATAACAAACTAAACGATCTTAAAGAACAAACTAAACAATTTTTAAGACTAAACTAAATTATCTTTAAGAACAAAACAAATGATCTTTAATAGTAAACTAAATGATTTATAAGAAAAAACTAAGCGATCTTTAATAATAGAAAACTAAATGTTCTTTAGGAACAAACTAAAAGATCTTTAAGAACAAACTAATCGATCTTAATGAACAAAATGAATTATCTTTAAGAACAAACTAAGTGATCTTAATGAAAAAACTAAGCGATCTTTAACAACAAACTAAGCGATCTTTATGAACAAACTAAAGATCTTTAAGAATAAAAAAGTGATCATTAACAAAAACTGAACGATCTTTAACATTAAACTTAGCGATCTTTAAGAACAAACTAAGCGATCTTTATGAAAAAACTCACCGATCTTTAAGAACAAACTAACCCATCAATAACAACGAACTAAACGATCTTTAAAAACAAATTAAGCGATCTTTTAGAACCACAATTTTTAGAGAACTGGTTTTAAAAAATAATATTTTGCATTAATTTTCGAGAGAAAATTAATGCAAAAACAAATTAATCGATCTTTTAGAACCACAATTTTTATAGAACTGGTTTTAAAAAATAATATTTTGCATTAATTTTCTCTCCCCCCCCTCCCCCCAATTTTTGCCAAATTTTCTCCTACCATACTAATTTTAAAAAAAAATTGTAAAGCAATTTAAATTACTTCTGTATTAAAATGGTAAAATCCAAAGTATTCATTAGATCAAGGGTCTCAAACTCAAAACATCAGGGGAGGGGGGCGCAGGAGGTAGTGTCTGAATGAGAGTGGGCCGCATCAAGTAATCCACACAAAAAGCGATTACAACTGTTACAATCTGCTCAACCTTTATAAATAACAAAAAAATCATTAAGGGTTCTCAAGAACTAGGATTCACTTTCATCCACCTACTCACTGTTGCATACAAAAATATATAGGAATATGAAGAAGAAAAAAATCAGAATTAGACAAGTCGGTGAGATTCGACTGAAACCGTCGCCGAGAGTCACGTTATAGATATGAGAATGGGGAAACGGGCCGGCGCGTTTATACTAAACTTTTCTGTCATGTAGCGGGCCGCAAAATATCGTCTTGCGGGTCACAAATGGCTCGCGGGCCGCGAGTTTGAGACCCCTATATTAGATGTTTATTTATTAATATTCACGATTATCTCATTTTTTATAAAAAGAATGAAATATTTATACTTTCCCACATCATTTTCGATGTATGCAGAATGTATGCGGGACGAATTTCAAAATATCTTAATATTTCATTTTCGGTTTCGGCCGAAATTCATTTTTAACTTTCGGCCTTTTTTTCGGTTTCGGCAGATAGTCATTTTTAAACTTTCGGCCTATTTTCGGTTTCGGCCTAAAGTCATTTTAAACTTTCGGCCTATTTTCGGCTTCGGTCGAAATCAGAAAATCACTTTCGGTCGGTCTCTACTTGGGATAGCACATCACTGCAAATATCAGCACTTTGCTTTGGCCCAAGAGTTTGTGCTAATCATTGACATTGGTTTCACTAAAACGTTTTTGGGAGCCAGGAGTATGGCTTGCTTATCCCAATTTAACGGCTTATAATTATTAATTATGAGTTTAAAGACCGGGACAACTTGTTTAAACTCTTAATAATCGACACATAAAGTAGGCCTATGTTTAATTTAATACAAAATAAAATAATACATTTGTTGCATACGACGATTTCACCATATTAAAACTCGATCAGCATCTGGGAAATGATTACCATTTATGATATCAGCTAGCGTTTACCAAAAGACCACACAAGATCATATTATCTGACAGCGACTTCTCAAGACGAGACCAAGTAATTGTAACTTTTTGCCGCTATGTGTGCAGTCCTAGGTCCATCGTTTTGCTAGGTACACCGCCCGGTATACGCAGCCACTTCGAAAAAAAATTGAACTCTGACACTCCAGATCTCATCCGACAATCCTGCTAGTCTCGACACAATAACAAAAATACAAATACTAGCAACTATAATATTAATGTTCCTATGGATGAGCATTTGAAACTCTAATTTTATGCATCTTCAATCAGCATTTGTTTGAAATAAAATCATGTTAGCTCGCTTGTGGAGCTGTGTAAAAAGACATAAGCGCAAATTTATATTGCTCGGATCATTTTTTGGAGGCAAGTTCAGTCAGTTCAATAATTTAAATTTAGAAAATTTTATAAAAATAGTTGTTATATTAAGTATGTTAGTAAGACTAAGGACATGTCTCATATTTAATTTAATAAATGAAGCTAAATAATAAATCTTCAAAATATAATAAAGGAACATGGGCTGCTTGTCATAGGCAATTTTGTGGAGTGCTCAGACCTGTGTGCCACCTGGGTGGTACAGGGGTGGGGGTGAATCCCAATCACGGTAACTGAAACTGACCAAGGGATCTAGCATATCAGATTGCCCCGGGATGACCATTACGCTGCTGGTTTATGACCATTTAGACGGTGGGAAATTCAAGTGCCTGAGATGTGGGATTAAGATTAAAGCCCTGGGAAGGAATCTCTTCTCTAGGGGCGCAGGACTTGTAAAAATAAAAGCGACCGTTGGATAGGACTAGAAGTAGAACTCAGCTGGACAGGAAAGCGGACAGTCGGGGAGAGCTTCGATGGTTAGGAGTAGAGGACAGTCGTGAGGACGCAGTGGACAGAGAGACGAATCGAGGACAGTCAGAAATGAGTGTGAGAGAGAAAGAGTAGGTGAATTTGATGTAGAAGACAAATAAAAGGTGAAAGACTATAATGTCTATAACCATCGCCTGAGTTGTCTGATTGGTGAAATATGAGATACAGATTGAAGGTTTAACAGAGACGAAACAAGGTTCTCTACAATATATGGAAGAACCTGAAACTGAAAAGTCACAGTTTTAAGTTTTATAATATTATTTCACTATTTAAGTAAGAATTTCCTGCCCCAGCTCTCTGTGACAGTCTCGGTGTCATATTTCATATTGCTTCAACCTTCATGGTCCTCCCCATACTACAAATTTCATTGGCACATAGATTTTCTTGGTTTTTCCTTATTATTTAGCCTTAGTCTAAGTCAAAGTCCTTGACAACGTCAGTAGTGACATTTTTAGGTCTTTACTTTGCTGAGACTGGGGCCATCCACACACTATTTGACATGGGGGGGGGGGCAAAATTTAGGTGGCTAAGATAGCCTACCAATAATAGAGTTTAGGCCAAAGGTTATTTTGAACTGACAAATTAGACAAATATTGAGCAGGTGTGCAAAAAATTTATTTCAATTTTAAAAAAATACTTTAAAAAACTATACTAAAACCTCTATGGCTTTAAAATAGCTAAAATTCGAAGGCTCAAGCGAGTAAACCATACAGGTTGGCATATATGTTATTACTGTCAAGAGGAAATTGTTATTTAAAATTAATATATATGCCATTCATGTCAGACATGCACTAAATATGGCTTGAGAGAGACTTGGAGTATTGTGATTCACTGAGAGCAATGTCTGGTATAAATTTCACTGACTACCCACATTTTTCATGGCAAATACAAAAATATGGATTGCCAAATTATTCATAGGTTGCCTATAGGAAAGGCTTAGGCCCTTATTATTCTGTTTGCCTACTTTCTGCCAACATGTCCATTTCCAAGTTTGGTTGAATGGACTGAGTACCGAAACTTTGTTTGAGTGTTTCATAAATCTTTAACTTTATTTTAGTTTGCAGCTAATGCTCATTTTAATAGCACTTATCATATCATAAGTTAATAGAAAGAAATTATTCTTCCAATGGAACAAAATTATGAACTTATAATGAGTTGTGTTTAATTTATGTACTTCATGAATGAGATATTGAAGTTAGGTTTGCATAGATAACAAATTGGCTGTTTAGTGCTAGATACAAAATAGATACAAAAATATATTTTTTTTACCTCACTCAAAAAAGGTTGTTGATCCTTGGTTTAGGGGGTCAGAGTAGGCAATTATTTTTATTTTCTGAAAAATTTGATCCTTTGCATGCAAGGTTTATCTAGGTTATTCCCATAATTCCACGGCACACAATAGCATACACAAATATTGGATTTCAGACAATATCTGTGAAATTGCTATGTGAAAGTGGAACTTTCATTTTAAAAATAATGTTAAAATTCATAATGATCAGAAAAATATAATACAAAAAAAAAGAAGAAAAAAAAAGGAACAATAAATCAACTTCAATTACAACATAAGAAAAGACTAGAAAAAGGAATCTTACCTCTATTCTATGCTTACCAAAATTAAATAATATATATTACATTATATTTAAATTTAACAAAAAGTATAAACTTTTTGCTGAACAGAGCATTTACATAGTGGTTCAAAAGCAACTCAAATTTCACTATCAGGACTATCAGACTTTCAAGAGCAACAATTTATATCAATAATTTTTTAACCGTATCTGGAATCGAATAGCTCCTGAACAGCAAGATCTACATGACTCTAAATATAAATAGATTTTTTCAATTCATGATCAGCCAATGCGAGATGACTCCATTAACTCTTACCATTTAGTGCTGGCCATTTTAAGTTCATTAACTTGTATCCAGTTTCTTGTCTCATGTTTTGTGGACTGGCAACGTAAGGCTTGTGGAGGGGGCTTTTCAGATCACCATTTTGGGCAACACTGTAGTAGATCACCAGCTTTAATAATGGTGTTATTGTCCAGATGATTCTATTCTATTGGGTAGCCACTGGGTAAGATAAATCATTTGGTAATAATAACATGCTTCGATAGAAAAATTTGAGGTTTGATCTTGATAACCCCCCTCTGCATGGGGGAATATGGTAGAGTCGAATGTGGGGAGACATCGCCTCTTAGGTGAGCCTGATCTTAGACTTTCCTTAAGCAGAGCATGGATTTCTATTAAATGTGTTCCTACTGAAAATTTGGACCTGGGTTTACCTAATTTATGTCTGTATAGTTTCAGTTGGTAATCTTAATGAAAAAAGTGTTACTACTTAAAGAACAGTGGTAGGGCTTGTAAAATAGCAAGGGGTGCAATACAATTGTGAGCAAAGATAGCGATGATTATAACAGATGTACAATATGTATTATTATAGTGTTGTACAATATGTATTATTATAGTGTTGATTTAAGAGTATGAGTGTTGTTAAGTAATCTTCAACCACACATTTAACAAATGGTATCACTTTACTAAGCCAGTCCAAGCAAACATTAAGAATAGTTGATTGATGTAGAAGTAAGTTATTATTACTAAGTGTAATATCTAAAACTTTTGAGTAATAATATCATAGTTTAAAAAGCTTTGGTTTTGATTTATAAAGTTAATCAGTTCATTACTGAATTAATTAAAGTTAAAAGCTTTATTGTATTTTAATCAACAGTTCAATCATTAGTTAATCTTTTACATTTTTATTGTGTTATATTCTTTACATTTATAGATTTTTGCAAACACATGACCTGAATAATTAAATTTTTTTTGTTAGTGAGGGTGTTAGGGTGAGTTTATGGCGTTAGGGGGTGATGGCCAAAAAAGTTTGAGATCCACTATGTTAGATACAGATAATTCATCTAATCTAAATTTTTAAAAATTGTGTGAATTATTTATAAGTTTTTGCATACGGATATATTAAATTTGACCTGAATCTCAATATTGTATTAAAAAGTTCCCTAATTCTTAAATAACTTAAAAAAAATGTTTTTTTCCCCAGGGAGCTGGTTATTATACAAGTATATTTGGAAAAAGATTAAAGAAATAAGAGATGAAGAAGACAAACAGTATCTAATATTTGTTAGGTGAGATCAGACATTTGGAAATGTAATTATGACCATTTTTAGGAAAATCCATCTATTTATGGGATGTTTTTTGTCCTTCACATGTGCAGATGAACAAAGCGCTAAATTTGATGGTGGATGCGCAAGTGTGTCCCCCCGTTCCCCCCCCCCCTCCCGAAATTCGGTTCCCAATGATGGTTATCTTAACACCTATGTGTGTGTTGTGAGTCATATAATGTGTAAAGTCATCTTTTCCATGTTAACTAATTTGAGAAATATCTTAAGCATTACTTATTTTAATCTAAAGCAAAGTTAATACATAACAGAGACTATAATAAAAGGGCACCATGACATGGGATGTGGATTGTATCAAGGTGGTTGTTACGATCTTCCCGAGGTTAATAACTTCCACATGTTAGGATCTACCTTCTTTTCAAATGAACAACTCCTACATTAACTGAGGGCAGTAGACTCCCTCGTTGTCTAGGGGTTACAATCACAACATAAATCACAAACTTCAGTGTTACGATCTCGATATTACCACAGTTTAATAGCTTCGTTGTCTAGGGGGTAATTCAATTACTTAATAAACCATTGATTCATGTCAAATGTATCTTTATTAAACAAACAACTCTGAAATTCTAAAACCCTTTTATCTAATTACTCCATCACTGCTATCCAAAACCATAAAACTATCACGTTATTTCCCATTTCCAAATACATCAAGAAATACCAAGAACATAGAAACAGCTACACAAGTACTCTTAACATCAAACATGCACGCACAAAACCTCTCATGATCAACAACTTTCCATACCAAACATTCACATCCCTAAATCTTGTTCACAAGAGTGGTCAAAAGGGAAATAAACACAGCCTCAAACACACTAAAAATTTTTGTAGTCATAATGATGTTTTAAAATGTTTTGATTTTTCCAGAAGGCAGCATCATTTTGATAGTAATCAAAGAACCTGCAACATGACAGGTGAGTAATAAGACCAAATTTACCAGGAGATTTCCTTGTGTTTAAAAAATGGAATCCTTAGAGATCAGTACCCGTATATGAAAACCATGGTTAACCCTGTTCCAACTAAGCAGCCGTATCAGCAGTTAAAAATTCTTTGCTCCAAGATTATACAGGTTATATGCCATGTTTGAGGAGAAATAGTGTATCGGTAAACTTATAATTCAGCTCTTGATGTATCAAGCTGTTTATTGTTCCAATAGTTTTCATATGAAGCTCTGAGATAAAGAATTAGGGTAATCACAAATATGGCTCTGTTCAATGGTAAAATGTTGTCCTCAATGATAATTTGTGTGGATTTTAAAGGAACAGCGCAAAGTGCATACATTTCGGTAAAGATTTAAATTTCTCTGCAACTGCATTAGAAGTTAACTATTAAGACCCTTGTAAAGTTAAGCTTTTTTTCAGATCCAGAAGTAAATTATGGAATCACTGTGTAAATGTACATTACCATTTGTTCAAAGATGTATATTTGTTTATATAGATCAATAAAATATTTATTTTCCAGTTTTGGGGATGGTACCAAATTTACGTGAGACATTGATCAAGTCTCTAGACACAGAAAGGGTCAAGGAGCTTCTCAAATCCAAGTGAACTTTGATTTTATTTCTTTTAGATTTTAAGAAAAACAACTTTGTTTCAGAGAATGACAAATATAATAACTGTTGAGATTATAGATCACATAGAATGAAGGTTATTTTGTTACAGTTATATTTAGGTCACACAGATTAGCAAAGTAGAAAACTATTTATTATTCCTGTGTATACCTGCAACTGTGAAGGCATACTTGTAGCTGATTTGATTTGTGGATCATTTATTCATTTGTTAATTATAATTATTTAAAGCTTTTATACAAATATTAAAATACTATTTAATATACCTGGCTTTCAGCTGGTATACTATTTAAATTCATAGTATTATTAATTAGAAAAACTCTTATTGACATAATAATTGTAAGGTTTTCCTAATTACGGGTAAAAAAGAATTGTCAAGTTTATTTTTAAAAACTTTAATTGTCTCATCTTTAAACAAAAATTTGAACACATCTAGAACTTTAAATATTTAAAAAAAAACACTTGAATATCAATTATATACAAATAACAACTTGAAAGTTAAATAAATTTTTAAAAAAGCAACTTGAACTTAAAAATATTTACAAATATCAAATTAATCATTCATTATATATATATATATATATAACTTCACCTTAAACCTTAAATATTAATAAAAACAACTAGAACTTTAAAATTAGTTGTTTTTGTAGTTTTTTAAAAACCATTGTGAATTTGGGAAAGAACACAAGAATGACTTGTTTATTACTGTGACTTTATTTTGTTTTCCTACTGTTAGGTCAAATGTATATACAATAATATTCATGAAAATATCAAATTTTTCAGAATTTCTATCCACTAAATTGTTGTGCTTACATCATTTTTATCATTAGGTTTTTATTAAGACTAATGACAGTTGCACTTTATTTTGTTTTCATACAGTTAAATTAAATGTACAGACACATACTATTTTTCATGAACATTTTTTAAAGGTTTTTATTAAGTCTAATGAAGGTTTGATCTTTTGAAGTCCTCAAAATAGTTATAATTGAATAAACATAGATGTTTACCTTAATATATGATATTTATTTATCAGTGTCATGTTAAACATGTTAATTTGTAAAAGACTTATTTTGAAATAAATTAAATGCTGTAAATTTTAAAAGTGTACCTGAAATAAACAGAACTTGTAAGACATATTAAACAAACCTCAAAAGTAGTTCTCTACTGATACTGGTAAAATTTTCACAGATAATTCTACTGACAACATTATGGCAGTAACTCAAAAAGATAGAATTTATATGCAGAATGAGAAACCACATTTTCTTCATTAACACTACATATTCTGTTTATTTTATTTATAACTGAGTTTGCTTTTGTATAAAAGACAGGGAATTTCATTATGTACAGGTACTAAAATTCGTTCTATTTATTTGTCTCTGCTAGTCCACCAAATAAACTTGAACTATGGGAAGAGCTGAAAGTTATGAGTAAGTAACAATACATTTTCTAATATTTTGCATGAGAGTTACTAAAATTTCATATCTATTAGAACAGGCCTGCACAACATACAGCCCGTGGGCCACATGCAGCCCGCCAGCACCCACTTTGTGGCCCGGGAAGTAACAAAATATTCTTTATTCTTATTATTTTCTTAATAGTTTTTCCCCTGTCCTATTTTCTTTTGGGCCGCACAAGTAATGTCCTATTTTCTTTTGGCCCGCACAAGTCATGTCCTATTTTCTTTTGGCCCGCACAAGTTTTTCATAAAGTATTACGGGCCGCCTTACATTTTGAGTTGTGCAGGCCTGTAAAAGAATATAAGAGTAATTAATCTAACATTCTGCTATTAACTTATTTTTTATTTAGTTTCAAGGTTGTTTAAAGAAGGTTTCTTTTTTGAGATCAATAAACTATTTTCTTTCATTGGTTTAGTGGACAATTATATCAAATCGGGTTCAAGCCGAGAAAAATCTACCCCTGGGCAAAGCCTGAAAATTTTAGTTTAAAAAAAAAACAAAAAAACTGATATATGATATGGTCAATAATTATGATTGAGACATATATATGATATGCAGTGCTTGTGAATATTATTGTTGTTTGTCAGCTGAAGTCGACTAGGACCATCGAGTCATCCAATTAGGGGGAGGGTGGGTTACGGTGAGCTCGTAGGTGGCTTGCTAGACCGATCTGTGCTTGGAATAATCTCTGGCACCGCGGGCAGGGGATAGTTGCTGCAGATGGTGACCTAGTGAGGCTCTTTCGGGCGTGTCTCCGCTGTGGTTATCCTATTAACTTCATGGGATTTAGCCCCCTTCTTGACAGCTGCTCTCCACATGGCTCTGTCCTGGGCTGTCTGCACCCATTGAGTAGGGTTGATGCTGAAGGCCTTTAGTGCCACTTTCAGTGAGTCTTTGTATCACTTTTTTTTACCTCTTTGGGAGTGCTTGCCTATTGTGAATTCTCCGAGAATATCTGTTTTGGGAGCCGATGGTCTTCCATACGGACTACGTGTCCCATCCAACGGAGTTGGGACTGCATCAGGGTGGTGAAGATACTAGGTAGGTTCGCTCTAGCGAGGACCTGTGTGTCAGGGACTTTGTCTTACCACCTGATGCCGAGAAGTTTCCTGAGGCAGGTTGTGATTCAGTTTCCTGGCGTGACGCTGGTAGACTGTCCACGCTTCACATTCGTAGAGCAATGTCGAGAGGACTTCTGCTCTATAGACCTTGATCTTTGTTTCTCGTCTAATACTTCTCCTGTCCCAAACAGTCCCGCGGAGCCTGCAAAATGTGGCACTAGCTTTTGCGAGTCTGCCATTCATTTCATCATCCATGACGACAGATCTGCAGAGGGTGCTGCCCAAGTAAGTAAATTTATCCATCGTGTTGAGACGCTGTCCACTGATGGTGATGTTGGGCTCAATGTAGGGCTTACTGGGAGCTGGCTGATACATCACCTCAGTCTTCTTTGTGTTGATTGTGAGGCCAAAGTTATTGCAGGCCTTAGAGAAGATATCAAGGCTGTTTTGCATGGCAGCGTTGATGGCACAATCGCCCGCAAACAGAAGCTCGTTGATGGTGTTATGTTTGACCTTGGTTTTAGCTTGAAGCCTCCTAAGGTTGAAGACTGATCCATCAGTGTGAAACTGGATTGGCAAGCAAACTTGAACGCATCAGACAGCATTGCAGAATACATAATACTGAAGAGTGTGGGAGCAAGGACACAGCCCTGCTTCACACCGTTTGTGACAGGGTATGCTTGAGATGACTGACTTGGGCCATCATGCAGCAGACAGATGATGTTGGTGAACTTGTCTGGGCATCCGTACTTCTTCATGATTTTCCACAGGCCACCTCTATTGACCCTGTCAAAAGCCTTATTCAAGTCGATAAATGTGGAATATATGTCTGTATTTTGCTCCTGGCATTTCTCTTGAAGCTGCCTAGCAGCAAACACCATATCGATACTTCTGCCTTTTTAGGGAAACCGCATTGACTTTCGGGTAGGAGACCTAGCTCCAGATGTGCATTCAGGCGGTTCAGAAGGGCTCGGGCCAAGATCTTGCCTGCATTGGACAGCAGTGAACTTCCGCAGTGATTGTCGCAGGCCTGGCGGTTTCCTTTGTGTTTGTACAGGTGGATATTCGAGGCATCCTTGAGGTCTTGTGGTACAGTTTCTGCCTGCCAGATGATCTGAATAGACGCAATAGCTTATACGTCAGTGCTGGTCCAGCCTCTTTGTAGATTTTGGCAGGAATCATGTTGGAGCCAGATACTTTGCCATTGGACATTTGGCAGATTGCTGTCTGTATCTCATCTAAAGTTTGGACGGCGTCTAGTGACTTGTTCGTTGGGACCTGGGGCAGTCTTTCAATGGCCTCATCATTAATGTTGGAAGGCGAATTGAGCACACTATCAAAGTGTTCCGCCCATCTTTTCAAGATTTTCTCCTTGTCTGTAATGAGTGTAGGAGAGGAGAAGAGCCTCTGAGGTGGCCACTCCATAGATTTCTCTCAGGTCACAGTAGAAGTTTTTCATGTCTTTCTTGTCTGCAAAGCCCTGAATTTCATCAGCAGTTGAATCTGGACCTTGCTGCGGATGCTCCGCAGTGCAGCTGTCTTTACTGTTGGCATTGGGTCATCATGGAGGGCCTTGTACGCCCGACGTTGGATGTGAACTTTCATCTTCGAGACGATGAGGTGGTGATCCGTCCAGCATTCTGCACCACACATGACCTTAGTCACCCTCTCGTCCTGGCGGTCCCTATTTCTGACTATGACATCAATTAGGTGCCAGTGTTTTGAACGGGGGTGAATCCAGGAGGTCCTGTTGCGCGTAGGCAGGCTGAAGGTGGTGTTCGTTATTAGAAGGCCATGTTCAGCACAGGTCTGCAGTAGCAGTAGGCCGTTGCTGTTGCACTTTCCAACACCCTGCTTCCCAATCACTCCCCCCCCCCCCCCCCCCCCCCCCCGAGGAAGTGTAGTCACTGTCGATACGTGCATTTTAATAGATCCAAGTATGATGAGTTTTTCAGCAGTCGGTGTGGAAGAGATGATAGTATTCAGGTCTTCATAAAAATTATGTTTGGTCTCTTCTGTGTTTGTCATGGTGGGTGCATAGGTACTGACTAAGGTAGCAGACTTCTTTCCATGGCAGAGGGGTAGTTTCAATGTCATAAGACGGTCATTGATACCTTTAAAGGAGAGCTGGGGAGTCTGCTCACAAGAGAGGATTTAATAACAAAGCCAACACCAGCTTCTTGCCTTGCATCAGGGTCGCGTCCGCTCCAGAAGAAAAAATAGCCAGCAAGCCTTTCTGTGAGTTCACCCTTGCCAGAGAGTCTGGTTTCACTGAGGGCGGCGATGTCTATATTGTATCTCGCAAGTTCATGGACAATAAGCGCCGTGCGTCGTTGAGGTCTGTTTGAAGTGTCCCAGTCAAGCAGTGTGTGGATGTTCCATGTGGCAATTTTAAGTGAAATAGTGATTATCCTTGATTTTCGACCGTAAAATTTGGGTCCCTGCCGACTGTGTTCAGCCGGCCGTGTTCAGCCGGCCAGGGTGTGAAGGAGCAGGCAATGTTTTGGGCATCTATTCTAGCCCATCGTTATGCATTTAGGAGAGCCTGCCTGTCGCCACTTGACTTGGGATGATGGGTAAACAAAGATTCTGATCCTGTACAGATTCTTAAGCATATATTCCAAAAAAAGAACTATTTCACACAATTATTTTCTAGTGAAATCCATGTTTGCTTCCTCTTCTGCTCTTTTGGATTTGTTTTTTCCGCCATCTTGTTGCAGCCGCAAGTAATTGTAATATGCCTAAAGTCACCGTACTGAAAAGAAAAGACTAACAATATTTCCTTGTTGTCATCTGTAAATGTATTTCTCCTGAAAAAAAACTAACATACACACTATTAGCTTGTTGATTTACCACAGTATACATAATGTAAATGTTCATAGTGTGCACTGACTTGCCATATCCCTTAAGTAGATTTTCAAACATATCACTTAACATTAGTTGCTGCAGACTCCTGCCGCAAAATGAGTCTATTTTTTTTCGTAATGCAGGCACAGTTCTTGGCAGATCTTCACAGTTCAATACACTCTTTAAACATTTCCCTACAACTAGGCATCAGGTGACGTAAGATCAGGGGAGTGAAATGTGTACGGGAAGTGAGTAGCGCGTAAAATGATTCGTCCAGGAAAGTTTTTCTGCAGCATTGCAATGGATGCTCATCACATTTGCACTTTGACAACATCTGGCCCATCAAAACCAAGGAAGCAAGTTGTCTGGCAATTAATGTAGCAATCCAAGGAAATGTGACTTGCGGCAGAGAACCACACATGCCTAAACAAAACCTTGCCAAATATGCTCCACAATTTATCATCCTGGCTATATATCATATCTGACTTTTCGAACTGGTACAAAAATACAACTATGTCTTTTGACAAGCAGCAAACGGAAGTATTGTTGCTAATCAGTTTCAAATATGCTCGATGTTACTGGCTGACCAGTCTAAGCCTTCCCTTGAGATAGTACAGTTCCAGAATGTCAAAAGTTCTAAACAACAGACTGCATAACCGTGTTACTTAGTTCTTATAAAATCTCTCTCTGAATTGTTCTGCCACCTTTTTCAAACTGGGTCCCCTTTCACGACCAGTTCCGCATTAGAGAAAATAGTTCTGAACTATAAAAATATTTTCCTGTATAAAGAGACCCATTTCTAACAACAACTGCCCAACACAACTTCCTTGAAAACTCAGGGAACACAGGGTGGCTTGAGCTATGCACCAATGACAAATGCACTTACACATTAAAGATGTGGCAGTTTCAGTATTCTTACTTTTGGGGGATGTGGTATAATATATATATATTATATTCATTTGTGTTGTGTGTGTATATATATATTTATTTATTTTTTTATTTATATATATATATATATATATATATATATTTATTTATTTATTTATTTATTTAAAGATAGTTTACGATTTTGACAGATACTGGCACAAATGGTGGTCACCTCCTTTTTGTGGCCCTGTAACCAATTCTGATCATTAAAAAAAAAAAGCTTCTATTATCTGCCAGATGTTTCATAATTTTGTTAGCAATAATAGAAGTAAAGTTCCATGGTTTTTGTTACTTAAAAGGGTTACCCCACCCCACATTTATTTCATCTAACATAACCAACATAGGCCAATCCAGGGCAGAGTAAATCACTCAGAGACCTGTCGGCTTGTTTTTGTGTAAACTAGTGGCACACAGATATTTTATGCCGGTATTGGAGGAATAGCCTTATTAATAAATTATCTATCCTTCATAGTTTGATAACATAATGAGAATCTATTGAACACTTTATATAACCATTTTAAAATAGGTGTTACCCGCACTTTGGCAGCTGTATATGGAACGTGCATGCTGTCAGTTATGTTACGAGTCCAGCTAAATATTGTTGGTGGATATCTCTACCTGGACATTTTACATCCACCAAATGGTGTCGTAAGTACTTGGGCATGTCAAATAATGCCTCTTGGAACTTTAGGATTAATCTTAACTTTTAAAATTGTGTTTGAGCTGTTGAGGAGAAATAATGCAATATTTATTTTGATAACTGGGGAACCTCTGGAATAGTTTAATTAAACTATGGAATAGTTTAATTAAACTATTGCAAGTTAATTTGATCACAAGTGAATAAAAAATATCCTGATAAATTTGATAATGTCCTTAGAAAAGACTCTCAAATAGTTGCAGTTCTAAAAACGAACTGAATTTTAAGTAATCTATAGACCTGATGGTGGGGGGGGGGGGACACAACGACTCCATTTTAAATCTAATTGAACCCATATATCCCTTTTTCGTTGAAGGTTAAAAAACTCAAATAGTTGCAGTTCTAAAAACGAACTGAATTTTAAGTAATCTATAGACCTGATGGTGGGGGGGGGGGGGACACAACGACTCCATTTTAAATCTAATTGAACCCATATATCCCTTTTTCGTTGAAGGTTAAAAATATATGTCAGAAATCTTGAGGGTATTGTATTAAATGTATAGCTAATCTTTTGGAAACTTGTGATGTAATTTAAGGACTGAATTATTTGCAACACAGACAAACATACTCAAGTAAATCTCAAGTATTTATTGTACAACTCTAATATATATATAGTAGGCTGAAATGCTAAAAAATAACACTTTGGTTAGTTTTTAAAACACAGATGCATCATGAAATTTCCATCATTAATTGGACATATTTCTCAAGAACGTTGATGTATCCTAACGGCATTTTTCTGATGTTACAGAAACATGAAGCTGGTCATAACTGTGCAATACCACCAAAAGTTCAAGAGCGATATTTATCATTGGTGAAACAGTTCATCGAGCAAGGTATTTTTAGCAGTAACTCATAGATAGTTCAAAATATTTCTGTATTGGAAAAAACAATATAGACTTATTTTGCGTCTAAATCAGTGGTTGCCTAAATAAACAGTAAAATACATTCTTAACTTTCAAAATCAATACCTGAAAAAAACAACTTTTATTACTTGCTAGACCTAATAGAGAATAAATTGTACAGAAATATTATGAAAACATTTAAATAAGAAACTTAGATTAGTTTTCAAAAGATGTTAAAATGAACAATAAAAATAGTGCATGTTCCACAAAATGAATCAAGTTGAGGGATATTAGTTGCCTGAAATTTGTCATCAGCATCCATAGTTGCTCCAGAGTCAATTTTTGCATTTCACCCCCATCTCGGCATGTTTTACTTCCTGTACAGCAAGGCACCATTGGGTATGGTATTCAGCTCAGAGCTCCTATTTTCTTGTGTTAATGCTAACTGCCTTCATATCTTTTTTTGCACATATTCTTGTAGCATAGAATTGGACGTACAGAGGGTTGTACCTAATCTGTCAGGCTGCTGTACAAATAAAAGCAGGTCCCTTGTAATGTGTGCCGTGTAATGTGTGCTGGACCTTAGTTTTAGGCAATTGATCATGTCATTCAATGTGCAGATTGGACCACCGACATCTCAGGTGGAAGCTGTTGGGTTCTGCTTTGGCTTCCAATTCTTATTGCCAAAGATGAATGTACAGTTTGGTCCTCTCTGTGAGATCACAGCTGTTCCAGACCCTTTTGTTCAATCTGGCATTAACACCCACTGTTTTGGCTGTCATGTCTCTCACCTCTTGAGCTTAACAACAGCTGACCCCTAAAAGTGCGAGGGTGTAAGAGATAACTTACAAGCTGTTTTTATCACTGTTTCATGTTGTTAAGGCTGCATCATTGGTAAAGAGCAGTTAACAGATGAGAACCTTGTGATTTAGTCTTGGAGATGGAATATGTTGCACAGCTGGCCATCAAACCCGGAGTGAATATAAATCTGTAATTGTAGTCTTTAAGCAAGGAGAAGACGTAAAATGCATGGGTGCAGGAATGCGGCCTTCCTTTACTCCGCTGCTGACTTGGTTGTGCTCTGACTTTGTGCTGTTGAAGCACATTGTGCTGTGCATATTATCATTGACCTGACAAGACCGTCAAAATTTTATTCTGACTGAAAGCGATATAGAGAGGCCTCTACTATTGATAAAGAGATGCATCTACTATTGATATAAAGAGGCATCTACTATTGATATAAAGAGACATCTACTATTGATATAGAGAGGCATCTACTACTGATATAGAGAGGCCTCTACTATTCGCAACATGTACCGTACAGTTCATACTAGTTTTATTTTAATTAAATTTCTACTTATATTAAGGAAAGGTAGGAGAAATACAGCAGTGAAATATTTGTTTTTTTTGTACGTTCATTAGGCACAGATCCTAACTTAAATGCAAATAAAAAATTTTAGACTTCAAGTTTTATCTTTTTCAGGGTTTTTAGATTTCATTCATTATCTGCGATTAGCTGTTGCTAAGGAAATTGGTTGGTAAGTTCAGTTCATTTTTATGTTGATAGGACAATTATTTACACTAGTAAAACTACAAAATATTTTTCTTGGTAACTAAATCATACCTAAAGATTTTTTAAGGTGTTGGCTGAGGAGCTTAATTTTAACTCATTAATAATTTGGGGCCAGTGTTATAGATGAAATTATATAAGATTTTACATCTAACTGCTCACACCATATTGTAAGTTTAAACAAATTTACATTATTTATATTTTGGATTCTTTTATTTAATTTCTGCTTTGTTGCTCGGATAAAGTCACTGAAAGTCATGCTTGGATATGTTCAAGAGCAATGATCTGCAATTCATTTACTGCTCTTAAATATTTAATATGCAAAGAAAATTATATAAGAATAAGGGCACAAACATTTGCTTTTTTAAAAAATAAAATCTCAATGAAATTATAACTAAAGAATTTCAAAATATTCTTTGCTGAATGTATTTTAAAAAATTAGTTTAGGTCACATTATTTTGGATTACTTAAGCTGTTTAAAAATTCCTGAAACATTTAGACACCCTAACCATGTTCCCTCCCACCAGATCCTTGGGATTATATCAACTGTATGTAATATTCTTCAAACTTCCTGTAGTATTGAATTATTACATTTAATTGAATCAGTGGTATTTATTTTTTCTTTCATTCATCGAAAAAGCACCTGAATTTTAATTAATATGTAACAATAGTAACATGTAATAATTTAATGACTACTCTGTCAAACTATCTTTACAGCTTTCCTTTGAAAGAGTTGGTGTCTCTGGACAATATGACTTCAGTGTTTGAAAATATCAGGGAGAGGGTTGAGTGTGGTGTAGACAAACCAACTCTGTCATTGTACCCCTATCTGTTGACAAGTGAACAAGTGCCTGATATAGCAATGACTGTAAGTGTTATTTTAAAAAAATATTTAAAAATGGGATAATCTCATGAATTTATTTAAAAAGTATGATTTTTCTATTGAAAATTTGTGTGATATATTTTCATGTTAGGATAAAATTTAAATTTATTTGAGTTAGCAAAATGACATTACACTTGGCAGAGATAAATAATCTTGTTAAGAAAACAAAGCCTTGCTTTTTGAATAAATAAATAATAGTTATAACTCTGATTGGTGTTTATTTGAATGAGGTACAACTAAAATATATTGAAGAGTTAAAAAAATTGTTTACATTCCATATTGGGGAAATAATCTTAAGGTACTGTCTAGGCCATATATATACATGTTCTGACAGTCTAGTTG
This sequence comes from Lymnaea stagnalis, assembly GCA_964033795.1. NCBI lineage: Eukaryota > Metazoa > Mollusca > Gastropoda > Lymnaeidae > Lymnaea > Lymnaea stagnalis. Next base: position 610,148 of record CAXITT010000067.1, read on the forward strand.
TACATAAACTGAAATTTAAAAAAATTGTGTATTTAACCATTTTATTTCAGTCAGTAATGAGTCCAGAAGACCAATTATTAGAACGTTTAGTTAGTGAAACAAGGGACATTTTAGAAAGGTAAGTAGTAAATACAGAAATAGGGCTAGTATATTAAATTTTTTAGAAAATGTTAGGAAACTGGGTATCAGGAATATGCGTTTCTATTATAATTATATTAAATGTGCATTTTTAAAAATACTTATTGTCTAAATTTGATTATTCAAAATTTTTTTATCATTTCTCTACAAGTACTGTTTGACTTTGAACTATTGTTAGGTAGTCAGTAAGTAAGTGCCTATGTTTTAAATTTGAATTGGGCACTAATAAAATCCATGTCTGTACAAACTAGCCATTTTTGGTTAAGTATATTGATTTGGGTATTATATTCAACTGTTAATACTCTGGTTTGCAGAATGATACAAACAAACCTGTTTAATCTTTGGCGTACAATGTACTTTTTGAGGTGCATACATTCTTTATACTGTATGTTTAATTTTTTACTATTAAGATAATGTATTGACAGATTTTGTGATGATAATGTACGATTTAAAGAGTTTGAGGGTAAACAGGTCTGTACAAAGCTGAAATTCAGTACACAGCTTAGTCTGAGGGAGATCTTCCTATTTCTTAATCTATATGCAATCAACTCTCAATATCTCAGACTTGGTAAAGTATGACAGTTTCAAATTTGCTTTGAATTTTTAAAATAATCCATTTCGTTTTGAGCCTTTGACTGAATTTTTTTGTCACAGAAATTATCATGTGGCACAAGGCTTATTTAGAGCCATAATGCACCAGCCACTTATCAGCAGGCTTAAGTGTTAGACATACATTCAGTGTAATGCAGGTAGTTTTTGGAGATCCTGCAACACAGTTCTGCTATTTCTTCTATATTGCACACCATGAGCTTCCATATTCTTGACTGAAACATGAGTACCTGGTACATGTCTACTTATTATGCTCTACAATCAACCATTGCCATTCCTGTGCCTGTGTTATTTGATTACATATCTGATATGTATTGTTTACCTCCTCATCACATTACGGAATAATCTTACTTTAGATACAGTATAATTTTTCATTTATTTATCACGTTTATTTGCCCTGGATAAGACAGACTTTTCATAACACAGACAGAGCCCTACGCCATGTAAAATGAGTTAATCTGCGCCATTTAGTATGAGTTATTGAGAGATGACTGCGATTACATTTTCAAATCCGCAGTGAAATAAAGATGATGGTCAATTATGCTAAAGCTTTCATTTAACATTACATGTGTACCATACTATTCACCTCAATTTTAATGATTAAAAATTAGGGATGTTAATCGTAAATCGCAAACAGTTCCAAGTAGGCCTTGGAGCTTATATTTATTACCAGTGACTAGACTGCAATAATGCGATGTGCAGACTTGTAAATGAATACCTACCAAAAGAAAAACCCAGTTGACACCTGTTTTCATTAGCTGATATAGTGACACATTATTTTTGTTATTTTACTTTTATTTTTTAAATTTTGTTTATTTTTATCTGTGATGTTGGTTTTTAAAATGTATTTATTATATAATAATATAAATGTCTGATTTAAAAAGAAAATATATATATTAAGCAATACAAATAAGTCTATAATTGTTCTGTAAAAATCAACAACTGTTTATCCTTATTAAAAATATCGGTAGATGGGTATTTCATTGAACACCTTTTGCAAAAATATTTATTCTTAATTACCAGTACATTACAAAATGTACTATATAATGCATGGATGACGGCTAACATTGATGTCCACATTTTATATATAAAAATTGAGATTTGCATGAAGGTTAGTCACTCATACTCATGCAGAGATACTGATCTCCCATCGAGCGCCTCCCCAGATGGCAGATAGGGGAAAGCCCACCAGATATGGAGGATACCAGGGAAATAAAATACCTGGGGCAGACCAAAATAGATCCTACTGCCTTGTAGGAAGTGGAGGGATCCACAAAGGCTAGGGAACCTTACCCAAAAACTAAGGCAGCTATCCAGATAGCTGTAAGGGGCAACCCCCCAGACGGTTGTGCGCAGGGTTAACAACCCGGCCATGTAAAAAAATTAACGTTACGAAAGCCAATCAACAGAATAAAACCCTGACTGATACCAATGGAAATCGACATATGCATGGACATGATTTTTGGATTGCGCCTAGGAATATACTAAGCCTGTTTAGAGCAGGAGCCTTAGCCAACCTTGTAAATCAACTGGTCAAATATAAAATATCTATTGCTGCGTTGCAAGAAATTCAATGGAAAAATTCAGACATCCTCAAAACAAAAGAATACACCATATTTTATAGTGGTAACAACACCAACACACTAGGAACAGGATTTGCCGTGAAAAAAGAAGCAGTCAGTGTAGTCATAGGATTCAAACCAAAAAACGAAAGATTGTGTTCTTTGCATGTGCGAGGAAAAATGTTCAATGTAAAATTCATAAATGTACATGCTCCAACCAAAGGCAGGGAAGATCAGGATAAAGAATCCTTTTATGAGACACTGGAAAAGATCTATGAAGAGGCATCACAACATGATATTAAAATAGTGATTGGAGACTTCAATGCCAAAATAGGAAAAGAAAAGATGTTCATGCCAACCATTGGCAAGGAAAGTCTGCATGAAGAATCCAATGACAATGGGATCCGACTCATAGACTTTGCTGTAGGAAAAGGGATGTCAGTTAGCAGCACCAAGTTTCCGCACAAAAATATACATAAAGCTACGTGGAACTCACCAGATGGAATCACCCGCAACTAATTGATCATGGTTTAATAGATCGGAGACATGGATCAGAAATATAATAGATGTGAGAAGCTTCGAGGAGCAGATGCAGACTTGGACCATCTACTTCTAAGGGTGAAATATAAACAGAGAATAAGCTTAATTCACAATGGTCGTAATCAAAGAGAGAAATGGTATGATTACCAAAAGCTGCCCAAAGACCCATTAACTGCAAAAGCTTACCAGAATGAAGTAGAAGCACGATTAGAAACATCACAGGAGGAAGTAAACAGGGAAAACAACATAAATGAACAGTGGGATAGGATAAAAATGCCATTAAAAATCAGCAAGAAAGAGTAGTGGGATTCCAGCAAACCAACAATAGAGTAGGCTGGTTTGATAATGAATGCAGAGAGGCTGTGGAATAAAGAAACAAAGCACGAATGATCATGTTACAAAGGGAAACCAGAAAGACAACACAAACATACAAGGAAGCCAGAAGGAAAGCAACAAAAATGTGTAGGAAGAAAAAGAGGGAATGGGAAAAAGCTAAACTAAAGGAAACAGAAGATTTATCAAGAGAGATGAAGATAAAAGATTAAAAGAATGGATACCAAGCCAGACCGCAAATGTGTGAGAGCCACAATGGAGAATTAATCACGGAAAATAGTAAAGTTTTGGAGATGTGGGCTGAATATTTTGAGGACATACTGAATGCAGACAATAAACAAGAAGAAGATTATCAACCCCCACAGGGAGGACCAGACCCATTTATACAATGCCCAATCCTAGAAGAAACCAAAGAGGTAATAAATTACATGAAAAATCACAAAGCCCTCGGACAAGACCTTATCACAGCAGAACTGATTAAATATGGAGGAAAAGAACTACACAGTCATATACATAAACTTATAACTAAAATTTGGCAAGAAGAGAAAATCCCAATAGAATGGAAAACAGCATTAATAACCCCAATATACAAGAAAGGCTTCAAACTTCAGTGCACAAACTACAGAGGAATCTCCCTATTAAATGTTACATACAAAATACTGACGAAGCTTATTGCCAAAAGACTACAACCTTACACTGAAGAAATACTAGGTGATTTACCAATGTGGATTTAGGCCTAACAGATCAACGACTGATCAGATTTTCACCATCAGAACCCTATTAGAGAAATGCTATGAGTATAATATACCATTACATCAACTCTATGTGGACTATAAAATGGCCTATGACAACATCAAAAGAAAATATCTATATGAGACTCTGCAGGAGTTTGGGATACCCAACAAACTGACAAGACTAATACATGTAACACTAAACAACTCAAAAAGCAAAATCAAGATTCAAGGAGAATATTCAAGGGAATTTCAGATTAGAAGAGGTCTAAGACAGGGAGACTCACTGTCTTGTATGCTCTTTAACCTAACATTAGAGAGAGTTATGAGAAACATACACATTGACACTCGAGGAACGATAACAGGATACTTTCTGAGGGAAACTCCAAGACCCACAACCAACGGGCACACTCTACAACCAACCACTTCAGTACCTTGCAAATGCTGATGACATAGCACTGCTAGGGAAAAGTATTAAAGACATCAAAATCCTTTATTGAATTAGAAGACGCATCACTAACAGCAGGGCTGGAAGTTAACAACCAAAAAACAAAATACATGACCATGATAAGAGAAGAGCAAACAGATGAAGCAATTAAAATTAGAAACCAGATTAATAAGACACGAACAAATTGTGTCAATAGAACAATATGAGTTAGCTTTAATAATAATTATACATTATACAGAATTAAACGTTTCGGCACATGCCTTCATCAGTACAAACAAATAAAACACATTTAAATAAGTATAAATTAAATTTACATAATATCAATATACATATCCTACCTAAAACAGAAAAAATATAGGAGAGGGCGCTAAAACCAGACATTTGAAAAAGTAAATCAATTCAAATACCTAGGATCTTTGTTAAATGAAAGAAACGAATTACTAACAGAAATAAAAGAAAGAATATCAGCCGGAAACAGGGCATACTTCAGTAGTCAGAAAATACTCAAAAGCAAAAACATTACAAGAGAAACAAAGAAAACTATTTATAAAACTGTAATCAGACCAGTTGCAATATATGCAAGTGAAACTTGGACCCTAATAAAAACGGCATAAAACCTATTAAACACATGGGAAACACAAAGTTCTCAGGAAAATATATGGACCAACAAAGGATGAATATGGATGGAGAATAGAAATCGACCATGAATTGTATGGTCTATATCAGGATCCCATGATAGTAGCAGAAATAAAAAGAGGCAGGCTACGCTCGGCAGGACACTTAGAGAGAATGCCAAATGACAGAGGAACGAAGAGGGTGCATCACCAATACCCCAGAGGAAAAAGACTCAAAGGCAGACCTAGGCTTAGATGGATGATGTGGAAAAAGATCTACAACAGCTGAAAGTTCAAGCATGGCAAAGAAAGGCATTAGTTAGGTCTGAGTGGAAGGAAGTGGTGAGGCAGGCCAAAGCCCTACATGGGCTGTAGCACCACAGGGATTGATGGATTAGTCACTCATAATATTATATAACAGTAGAGCTTTGATTTTCGAAAAGTCACTTTCCCAGTGCTCTATGCACTAAATAGTTGCAACATTACTATTTGAGTGTTCAGTTATCCTGTCAACACTTGCCCCAATTAGTGTGGATAAAGTACAATCTACTCTATTTTTTTCCCTAATTAATTTCAGTTCTGACTTCCATACTGTGCTAAAAGAAAGTATAGACAGGGGCTACCACTGTGTTCTGGATGGCTTGGCAGATCACTATAAGCAACAAATCTCTGACCATGGTCACAATTCTGGGTAATATTTAATTATCAATTTAGTTAATTTAGTAACAAAAACTTGAGTCAATCTAATGTGTTCACTGTTTAAGTGGTAACTTGGTTATGGCGCACCAATCTTCTACCCTCTACCCCCATGGAAATTGGGGGGGGGGGGGGGGGGGGGGGGGGGGCTTGAAATGTTTTGAAGTAAAAGGGGGTGTGGCACAGCAAAAATGTTCATTTTTATCCTGTGGTGAGGGAATGGGGTTGTGCTAAAAATATTTTAAAATCAATATGGGGTGTGGTGCTGCAATAAGGTTAATGACACCTGTTACAGCCAGTGCCCAGCACATGAGCAATGCTATTATACTAGCTTGGCACCTAAAGAATATGTATGACTAAAGACGAGAAACATAAATGAAACATGAATCATTGAAGAACTATTTGAAGAAAGATGTTATTGTAAAACTAGACAAATTTTAGATGATACATCCCACCCTCTTCATCACAGATACTTGGGATCGGCCCGTTCTGGATAAATTCTTTCTCTCAGGGCGAGGACTGAAAGATATGAAAATTATTTTGTTCCCCAATCTTTACGAGTTTAGCAGCATGCTCCCCCAGAAGTCACAAATCTAAATGAGAACCAATAAGTCCCTGATATTGCTAAGAGAGTTCTTTGAATGGCTTTTTTTTTTTCACCAGTGAAATAATTTAATGTAGATGTCTTGAGTTCAAATTGTTTTATTTATGTGCTCAAAATTTACAATGCATTCCATTTGTTTAGATCAATAAAAGAATCTTATCTTATAAAATGTTTATTTAACATTGTTCATATCTTTTACTATATATATATGAATGGATTTATGATAGTCATTATTTGATTTTCAGAATTCACCATATTTCCATAGCAATGGCTAAACTGATTCCTGTTATTAATTCTTTGATGACTAACATTTGTGGAGATGCCCCTAATCAATTTATTCAGGTATATTGCTAGCTAAGCTATAATGGTATATGTTACAGTAAAGTAAAAGACTATTACACCTGTTAAATGAATCCAGTTCCACAGGTTCCCTTACTCATTAATCACCTTATATCATTTTGATGTGTTTAATGATTAAATTTCAGGAGCTTTTATTGATGGATGAGCTGAAACAACTTGCAGCCAATGTCTATGAAGCATTTAGCCAAGATCCCAGTGAGAAAGTTGCTATATGAGTCGGGTATTAAAATGTATTCCAAATCTGTGCAAAATTCACATTTGAGTAATTCATTGATTCTTTAATTAATATAAATACATTTTCTCATGTATCAGAAAATTTCTAGTGTTACCAGATGAAGAAACGTGTCCCTCAATTAGTCCTACTTAACTTGTGATAACATAACCATGTTAGTTTAAACAGTTTGGTAGTTATCAAGCAGTTTGGATAACAGACAAATCTGTTAAAATTTCTTCATCTTCTTTGTAAACAATGATAAATGATGCTGATTTAAAAAAAAAAACATATGCATTTGTTAGATAAAATAAAAGTAAAAAATATATGATTCCTTTATTTATAGTGATGTAAATATAATATAAATTGGTATAAGTATAAACATATAATTTTTTACTTTAAAAAAAAAAATCTTTATTATTTTTTAATAGTTAATCACAAACTATTTTTTTTTATCTAATAGGTAGGGATAACAATACAATAAAAAGAGCTATTCATGATAAAAGTTAAGTTATGAATTATTTTTACCCTTAGTAGCCAAGGGTGATGAAGGAAATACAATTATGACCATCACGAGAGATGCCTTAATTAAAGGCTTTATTTATGTTATGCATCTCAATAATAATTATTGAATTTTGACATAACATTGAAAACAGTCAAAATGGGATTGATATAATCAGATTTTGAAAAGTGATGATGACAAGCTGAATGATTATTACTCGTTCTGTTAAAGATGCAGTATTTTAACTGTCAATAATGATCACATATTATAGCTTTAAAATAAATCAGCTGCAAAAATAACAAAGGTCTTTCTATCAATGTGATTTACATAATGTCATTTACCCCCCAAACCACCTCCATAACTTTCTGCCCATTCTTTTATTAAGGCACAAAATATTAAAAGCGCCATCTAACTGGCTACCTGGGAGGTTGAAAAAAAATAAACAAGTAAAATATATTTAAATAATATGAGAGAATAGTTATCCCAAAGCTTTCCGACATTTTTTTTTTAAACACAAAATATCTTTAAATTCACATTAATAATGGCTTTAAATTTTTAAATATATAATTTAAATTTTAAGATTTTTGTTAACAATAGCTTAATGTCAGTTTTGTGATTGATTATTAAATTAGCGCAGTGGACTCTACATGGTATGCTGGACACATACTAGGAAGGAGTGTAGACCTATGTAAAAAAATAATTATTAAAAAATGGAATTTCAAGTGATATCTTAAAAAGACTGTATTGTATATTATATACAGGTGTATAAAGATTTTAAAAGTTTTCAAAACATGTAAAAGATGTTATTGGGAACAGATTGATTTCTACTTTTCCTCAAAAACAGTATTTTACTGCTATATTAGTGTAAATAAAGGCAGGTCTTACTGTTATTATAATGTATTCCTCCTACACTTTTAAGTTGTTAAAAGGATTATTTATATTTGAAAGCGAAGTGGCTATTCAGACCCGGCTACCAAGAGGTTGGGATTAAAAAATGTTTAAAATATTATTGTTGGGTTTGTAAGATAAAATTTGGTATCGAATGAAAGATAATTGAATGGACTATTTGTTTGTAAATTTAATTCTTCAGTTTAACTAAAATAAACTACCACAAATTACATCCGAATAGCATTTAATCAAAATAGAACCGGAAATTGCCTTTATTCGGACCCGGTTTAATAAACCCAAAATCTCACTTCTGATGCCGGGTCCGAATAGCCATTTGACACTAAAATGGAAAAAAATATTTAAGAAAACGTACACAGTCTTTATACTAATAGTATTACTAATCCTATTATTAAGAAATAATCTAAGTGTGGAGCAACTGTTTCTGATGATTTAATTTATACAAAGTACTGTTTGAATTTTTCTAATGAAAAGATTTTAAATAAATGTAATACTTTTAGAATTTCTTACTTAAATTTTCACTTGTTACATAAGTATTTATTGCCCTATATATTTTATAGTAATTAAATTGTCTTTAAAATATAGAAACACAACTGCTAATACCACATTTTTTTCTGAGTGAATTTTATTTTAATTCAGTGACACTGCCTGTTTGTAAATGGAAACCATTAAAAAAACAACAAATACATTTCTAATTCTGAATGGCCATTCTATTTTGTTAATTCAGTGACCTAGATGTTTTGTTTTACAAAGAGTTACTCTGATTAACAATGTTACTGTAAAAGAAAGGCCACATCATATTGCCAGTTTAGATAATGCATTTGTACAGTTATTGTTCTCATCCTGTAAGTTTAAGAGTGTAAAATAAAATTATTTCTATAATTTGAAATAAACTTGGCTATTATAAACCTTTAGACAAAATATGTCATTGTATTTAAATGTACTTTTTTAAATAAATCACTACCAATGCAAGTTGCCTACACTGGAGGAGTCAGGAAACCTGGAAACCTTATACTTTTGTGTTGTTGAAAAATATTCCAGGCTTCTTTATTTTATCAGGTAGTAAATTTATCTGTTTATAAGTAAATCTAAATAAGGTGCTTGGTTATTTCCATAATTTTTGTACACAATGCTTGTACTTGTAATGGCAAATATTTTATACTAAATTATAGTTAATATTTTAATTTATTTAACACAATGATAATTACACAAAAAATACACTTTCTCTCCAAAAATAAAAACGAACAAAGAAAGAGTTTATCCAATAAAGTATTTTCATTTTAGGATTTTGATATTGAAAATGAACTTAATCATTTAAATCTAACTTTAAGTGTAGTTCATCTTATAACTATAAAGTGAATATTGCCAAATACCCAGTTTGTAAAAAAAACCAAAAAAAACATTCTTCATCAATGCACAGTAATTTTACAAATAAATTCAGTATAACTTATGCATTTCATAATGAATATGTACTCAACTCATGTCTGTGTCATATACAAGATTTCAGTATATTTATTAACAAGTTTTATGGCTTGCAGTTTTTAGAGCATTGGTTTTCTTCCCATAACCTAACAATACTGTTAATAAACAAATCAACCATATTTTCAAAGCTGTTAAAAAACATCACAATGTTGTTAATAACTGGAATGCCATTGTTCTGAATGACTTCCTCCTCATCCTCATGTCCCTTAGTCCTTGGACCGTTGTGGGCGCCACAGATGACACGTGAACCATCCTTCTCCATTCCTCTCTGTCTTCAGCACTACGCACTGCATCGCCCAGTGTTAGTCTGAATGACTTCCATTCCACTAAATCTCATTGCAATGGCTGGATTTTAACATTAAAGTTAAAGTTCTGAGCAATAATAAAGCATATGGACATGTTAGCAAAGAATACTCAAGTTTTTATTCTTAAAAAGAAAAATGATTAAGTTCAAATAGTTCAATGAAGAAGTGGTTAATCTTGCTCATCATCACTCCAAGTGTCCAAAGTTTGTGCCAGAGACTCTGGCATGGTCACAATTTCTTCTGTTGCATTTTTCTTAATAAGTTCTACTCGCCTATCACACATGAAGTCCTCATACTCCTTGTCACCTTTGCGTGTCCATACCAAAATTTTTCTGTCATTGCCACCTGTAATTAACTGATTGCCACATTCATGATAAAAACAGCAATTGACACTATTATAATGACCATACAAATGCTTCTCTCTACTGTCAGATGAAATATTGAATGTAGTAATACTGGCACCTGTAGGTATGTAGGCAAAGTTGTCTCTACCACTTTTGGTCAAGCAAAATTTAACGGATCGCTTTTTTATGTGGCTAAGAGGTGGATAGTGTGAAGTAAGTTTTTTTCCTGTGTTAATGTCCCACATAAAAAATCTTTGGTCTGTTCCAATTGTTGCCAGATAATAACCATCAGCAGTAAATTTCAGCCCATTTACAGAGCCATCGTGTGTGGTATCTGGCGAGAATCAGATATTATAAGTTTTATATTCAAAGTTTAAAATAATTTATTTGGCTTATAAATTAAAGATCCTTTACCCCTCTGACTAGATCCTTTATTCCCCCCCCCCCCCGCACCCCTATTCCATGAC
>CAXITT010000067.1:621075-641652 GCA_964033795.1 Lymnaea stagnalis
GGGGGGGGGGGGGGGGGGGGGTTGTTTGTGTGTGTCATTTGATAGTAGCCATGGTTACCGGAAATTTGATCGAAAGAAATTTCGTCGACGGTAATTTGATCGAACAGAAATTTGGTCGTATCTTTTTTTCAGTTCACGCGTTAAAATTTTCGTCAAATTTCTTTTTGAACGCACTATACTATTTAGTAAAACAAAATAATGCGTTCTAAAAGAAATTTGATGCAAAATTGTAACGTAAAAATTGAAAAGAGGATTCGAGCAAATTTCCGTTCGATCATATTACCGTCGACCAATTTACCGTCGACGAAATTTCTTTCGATCAAATTTCCGGGTACGAGTAGCCATATTGTAGTTTGAAGATTAAAATTTGAGAAAAAATTTCAAGTTTGATTTGATTGAAGTGGGCAAGAAAAGAACATATTTTAGGGGAATGCTCCACTGTGCATCTTGTTGTTGATTAAACATATTGAATAAGAATAAATTTGCAAATAGATGGGAAAAAGTTACTGATTAATTTTTTTTTCTTTTTATGTAACATTTTAATGTTTCCATGCATTGCATGGTTGGTTATTGGTATTGACTATGAGTAATACATGCACTGATTGGCCAACTTTAGCCATATGAATGGGAGGAATCTTGTGATTCAAAGATCAGCAGTTACCATTGTGGATGTTGCTGATAGTGAATGTCTTTAAGTTTTTCTTGCCCAACTGCCTCTGACGGGGTTGGAAGCAGACAACTAAGCAAACTTTCCACTGCTAAAGTTAAAGAAAAAGCTTATGCTGGATAGCAATAAGAATGAACAAATTTTGATGATAAATGCTTTATGAGAAAAAATTTAACAGATTTAAAAAAATGCACTTGCCTCTTTTATATCCTGATTTTTTTTTCCCTTTGTCTTGAAGTTTCTTTAGGCAGCCTTTAGCAGACCGGACATCCCAGAGCATTGCAAAATTATCAATGCTGTGTTAAAAATTGAATTTATTATGGGCTGTTAGCATCAAGCACAAGATTATCAATATTATTTCCTGCTAATTAAGGCATATGAATATTTTCCGGTATTAAAAAAAGTGTGTCAAAAGTAAATTGTTTAAGTTAATACCAAGTTGTTGTTTAATTATAAGTAAATTTATTTATCTTATAGGTAAAATGTACGCAGATCAGTATATTAAAATATGCATAATATTCCAAACATTATGGCATACATAAGTAAAAGATGGTCCAAATTGAGTAGAAATTATAAATTTACATCAATGTCACGTTTTGCACATTTCCTTAAAAAATGGCTATCAACCTGAGAATATCACTATTTAAGCAGGATCCAAACTTAAGTTAAAATTTTTACAGTTCATCAATTTATTTTCCATAACTAATGATTCACTAACCCGCCAGTAGCTAATAAAAACTCATCTTTGGGGGACCAGCACACAGCTCTTACACCTCCTTCCTTGTGACCCTTCAAGATACCTGTGAAGCAGCCAATCCGAGTATCAACCAGTCGCACAAAAGGGCTATCAGTGCCTGCTGCTATAAGGTTATGGGATGTCGATACACTTGACATATGGTGACTGTGAATAATGGTGCTAAAACTGTATTCTTCTACAACCTGCAAATAACAAGTTTAATTAAATTTAAGTTTTCACAAAATAGCATCACAACAACATACTTTAATTACTTAGATATTTCTGAGATTTACTGACATTACCGATTTGTTTGTAAAGACTAAATTGCCTTTGCAGTTACAGTCTGAGTCAGGTATGGACAACCTGTTTTCCAAGGCAGCGACAGCTGTGGTGAATACGAAGTAAAATTGGCCCCAATATATATAATAATAATAATAATAATATATATAAATAAAAATATATTAAAAATTGCACTTCAATGGGAATTTAATACAGAACTAAACTGTTTCATCATACCAGGTATTAAAAAAAATGCAACAGGAAATTTGATGCTTATTTTTTATCCAATTTAAGAAATCCAGGCACATCTCATCTTTGCCTCTAAATTCCTGTCAACAATGCCTCATCCCTCTCTTATCTGAATGAATCACATGGTAAACAATGTAGATTCGTACAGCCATGTTGATCCAAACATAGAAATAATGTTGATACTCCCATTTCAAAAGCTTTAGCGTTAAGGTCAAAAACAGTTCTCACATCACAGTGACTGAAGAAAACTGGATAAGAGGGACTGGGAAGCCGTGTTAAGTGAATAAATAGTGGAACAAGAGATGTTTAAGCTTGGAAAAATAGACAGGACAATTCTAAGAAGTTTGGGCTAAGTGTAGGGATCCACAAAAGCTGGGGAACCTTACCCTAAAATAAAGGCAGCTACCTAGAGAACTGTAAGGGGAAACACCACAGATGGTTGTGTGCAGGGCTAACAACCCAGCCATGTAAAAAAATAAATGTTACAAAATCTAAACCACAAACAAAATACTAATGGAAACTGACATATGCCTGGATATGGGTATGATTTTTTTTATTGCAACTTGGAATGTGCTAAGCCTGTTTAGAGCAAGAACCTTAGCCAACCTAATCATGGAAATAAACTAAAAAATAAAATGTGTATAGCTGCATTACAAGAAATGTGATGGAAAAATGCAGAGATCGTCAGAATTAAAAACTATACCATAATTTATAGTGGTGACAACGCCAACACTTTTGGAACAGGATTTGCAATGAAGAAAGAAGTAGTTAGTTTCATCATAAGTTTTAAGCCAGAACATGAAAGATTGTGCTCTTTGCATGTGCAAGGGAAAATGTTCAATATAACAATTATAAATGTTCATGCTCCCACATAGAAGGTCAGATAGAAAAGAAACATTTTATGAGATGCTGGAAAAGGTGTATGATGAGGCACCATGACATGACATTAAAATATTTTAAAATAAAGATTGGAGATTTAATTACAGAAAATAAAAATATAGACAAGATGAAGATTATGAACCACCGCATGGAGGACCAGACCCTTTAACTGGTTAACTACCATGAGCCGGTGGTAGCGGCTTGGCGTCTCTTTCATTATGGCCACGAGCCGCTGGTAGCGCCAATGTTTGTATCATAGTAAATCTAGTCAAATATTTATATTATTTTTCTCCCTGTTTTGCTTAGAGATTTTAGTTTACCGACAGGATGTTTATATTCGAACCGCATGATTTTGGCAGAATGTTTTAAAAAACTAGCTGTTAATTACTTTTGATTTAATTTCCGCAACTAGTTACAAAATTGTACTACTTGTACTACTTGTATACAGTGACAACAAGTGACGGGGTTACTAAAGGCATATAAGTGATCTGAAGCGTAAATATTATTCAATTTCTGTGTTCTTTGGTGCATTTTTCTTATTATTTGATATACCGGTACTATTTGGAAACGACCTAATAAAAGGCTTTAAATTATTTGGCAATTTAAAATATGTACGTAAGTTGGCACATTTATATATCTTTTTATTGTTTTCCTGTTGTAAATACTAATTTAACAATTAATAATTTCCCAACAAAACTTAACTTTACAAATGTTTTAAGTTTATCTTATAGACAATTCAATTACCTACAAAATGGTTTATTAGAATATGTTTATAACTAAGAAAACTGTGCCTGAATTTGTACATACACATAAAATGAGAAAATGTGACCTAGATTTAATTCGGCCACAGTGGGTTTTTCAATGTGGTACCGGGTAGTTAATCAGTTAATAAACTCTCCAACTTTGGAAGAAATTACAGAAGTAATCAACTCTGTGAAAAACCACAAAGGCCCTAGAGAATCCCTCATTGCAGCAGATTTTATTAAAATGGAGGAACACATAAATTACAACTAAAATCTGGCACTATAACAAAAACATCAGAAACTTATTAAACACATGGGAGAGAAAAGTTCTTCAGAAAATATACGGACCAACAAAGGAAGAATATGTATGGAGAATATGAACCAACCAGGAACTCTTTGGACTTTCCAGGAACCACGCTAATAGAAAAATAAAAAAAGGGCTGGCTGGACTGGGCACTTATAAAGAATGACAGAGGAATGAAGAGAGTACACCAAAAACCCCTGAGGAAAACAGCTAAGACTTTGATGGACAGACGATGTGGAAAAAGATCTAAAGCAGCTGGGAATCCAAGTATGGAAGAGAAAAACATCAGTTAGGTCTGAGAGGAAGGAAGTTGTGAGGCAGGCCAAAGGTCTACACAGGCTGTAGCACCACAGGGATTCATCTTGTCTTGTCTGCTGAAGAAGGCAATAAGTCAAAAAGTACTTTTAATTGTCTTGTCTTTTTTTTCCAAGTCTAAACATATCTTGTTCCACTATTTATTGAAGAATTTTGCAGTGTTAAAAAAATTCCAGCCTGTGAAGAGCCAGCATTTTTAAATAAGGTTACCGTTTTGTACCTATTTGGTCTGATAACTCACTTTTTACAACATGGCACCAACAGGTCTTTATTGTGGGTAGTTACGTTGGCCACTTTCATATCTATCTAGCTAAGGTGGGTTGTGTTCCCAAATGTGTGTTACTGCAGTCAGGGTAGATCTTTTACAGGGGCCAACCCAACAAAGTGCTGGCCACTTTGTCCATCCACGCAATGAGCAGAATGTGCTGCAGATATATCAGAGAGTTTCTGAATCTTGTTTGTGTACATGAACATGGTTCACGTCTCTTAAACTTAATCATACTAGATTAAGTATTGATGCCTTGTAGATGTGTAGTTTTATCCTCCTATGAGGTTGAAGTTGTTCCAGACTCTTTTGTTCAATCTTATCATAAATGCAAATCCTACCACTCACCCCTTCATCAATGGAGAGTGAGAAGGATATGGTGAGTCTAAATAGACCAGGTATGTGAAGGTCTCAAAAACCATGAGATGACAATGGAGAGTGAGAAGGATGTGGTAAGTCCAAATATGTGAAGGTCTCAAAAACCATGTGAAGACAATGGAGAGAACAGAGCCTATTTCTTACAACAAGAAGTTAGTCTTCTTAAGGCTCTTTGATCTTAAATATGCAGTCTAAAAGCAGTTCACAAATGAGAACCTTTGTGACAAAGTATGGGGTATTTGCATAGAGTATGGTGTTGAACAGCTCACTGTCAAATATAGAATGGATGTTCACCACCTTGGTACCACAAGCTCAAGGGACATGTAGAAGTTGGCTAAAATGTGTCAAAGTGTATCCTTTCTTTACTCCAGTTCTGGAAGTTCTGTAGTGCTGAAGCACAGGGTGTTATTTAGGTCTCATGGAATGACATCTTGAGAGCAAGCAGTTATGGTGGATATACATCTATAGGAAGATTTTTTATATATTTGAAATAGCTTTGGAGCAATAGGTCTAAAAATTTTTAAAGTAATAGTACCAGAACCAATAATTTTTTGGTTAAATTAATTTATAGACTCTGCTATTGTTAACAATAAGATAATATTATTGCTGCTAAGTCATGTCTATTCTTAGAAACATATATAGAGTGACCCCATGAATGCTAGTTTAAGAACTGTTTCATTACAGCATTTTAAAAATACCTTAAGAGTATTTGTATCCCAAACTTTAAGACATCGGTCCGTTCCACTTGATGTGAAAATGCCTGTGTCCAAAGCATACCACAGTACAGTTTCAACACTTCTTGTATGCGCATCTGTAGTGCCAGGTGATACAGAATGTACAAGCTTGAAGACTCTTGTGTCTAGCATACGGTTGTTGTGGTCATACTTAATTAGTTCTTCCAAATCATGTATTGCAATAGTGCCATCAGAAGCACCTGATAACAAGCTGTGTGATAGATCATTAAAGTCTTTAAGCATCATACCATGAATTTTACTAAAACCTTTAGCTTTCAGAAATGCACCAGTTTTTATGCTATTTCTGAAAATAAATTATATTGTAACATAAACAATTGAATTTGACATTGAAAAAAATCTTGATTAAATGTTAAGTCAGGTTAAAGGTTTATGACAGGTTGTCTCTTGTTTGTTCAGACTCCCATGAGGTCAAGAAATCATTTCACAAATCTCACTCTTATTAAGGTTGGGATTTCGTAATGTCCCTTACTTCCTTGCATCAAAGTTGAGGGCTTGAAAATGACATGATGATTATATAGCACTGAAAATATTACACTACACTCTGTATTTAGTGATTTTGTTCAATTTGCTTTTCAAATTTTATTACAGCATACTAAAATTGTCAATTTAACCCTAAGTAACTAAAATCAAAAACAAAAGCCATTTTATGCACTTACTATCTGTTTTCTGACAGATCTACATCAACATCGTTAACTGCGGCTGTATGAACTGTCTGTACTTCTTTATGTCTACTTAACTCTAGTCCTTGCATAAAATAAGTACTAATGCTCCGCTGGAGGGTGTAAGGGGCCAGCATTCCCATAGTTTGGTGAATCAGGCAATGTGTCATTGAATGTTGTTGATGACATGCCATTGTGTTTGGTGTGAAGGTGGGCAAATTCATCTTTAAAATTATAAAAATTTTGAAACACTTCAATCAGTGCCTATTTAGGCATCAGCATAAAACAAAATTTATCCCATGTTATTGGCCCATGTCTTTACTTTACTGCAATCATACAGTCTTGCCACTCTTGATTGCATAAACATCATTTATGCTAATCATGTGTACCTGAAAAAAATAAAAGTGATCATAACTTAGGGCCTAGGTCAGCTGTCAATGAGCAACTTGTAGTAACGGAATAAATAAATCGGCCACTTTTCTATTTGCATTGAATATCTAATTTATTGCACTAAAATATGAGATTATCAGCTGAAGTTTTTTTGTGTATAATCAGTAATTAATCATAACGAATAAGAGAATATTTCTGATTAATGTGAAAGCTAAATTGACCAATACTTGCTTATACTATTAATAGGTATTTTGATACATTATTTTTCTGCTAGTGACACATCATTGCAGAGTTACGTGCCCATTGTTCAACTTTGTAAAAAGTATTGCATATACGTTTGGGGGAAAAAGGCAGTTTGCAGTTATTTCTTTGTTAAATATGTTGTATATGAAATGTCATTTTAAAGAGACTTAAATGCTGAGTAATAATGTGCTTTCTGATTTTTATCAATATTTTTTTGTTACTATTTCAAGTTGAATTAAGTTAAGTCTACTTTTCAATTTCCCATACATTCTTCATCAGCCACAATTTTCATGATACCGGTAACCACTGTCATTGTTTAAAACATCCAATTAGGGGTCCTCCATTAATTATGTCAACAGATTATGCGGGGGGAGGGGGGAATCTTTGACAATTGTTGACAAGGGGAAGGGGGGGGGGGGGGTGGTAGATTTAGTTGTTATCAACAATCATGTTTTCTCTATTAAAACATTTCATATTAAAAATTGACTGGCTATTAAATAAGGGGAAGGGGGGGGGGGGGGGTGGTAGATTTAGTTGATATCAACAATCATGTTTTCTCTATTAAAACATTTCATATTAAAAATTGACTGGCTATTAAATTATTTTAGCAAACTTAATTAGTGTAAATAGTTATATAATTATTCGGCTTTAAACAATATAAGATTTATTTAATGTGTGTCTGTCAGTGCACTACTGATGGCTGGTTAAAATGTCAGCACCCTTTGGTATTGCAAGAGAAGTCAATTGTTGGCCTCTCTTCGCCTGTAGATTCTGTTTGTCGTAAATGACTAGGGCTGTATGTTTGCAATCATGTTGCAAGTATGAAATAAGGACATGGTTCAAGTGTCATGTGTAGTCAAGATAAATGATATTGTTAGAGTAGGAATACGATATTTTGAGAATTAGGGGAGAGTAAAAAAAGTAACAATAATAACATCGCTGCTGGAACAGATCTGCAAAATCTATAACATCTACCCGGTTTTATGATTTATTTTGCATCACAAGTCATGTTGAAATAGCATGTAAAGGATTCGACTAATGAAAGTAGCTGCCAGGAGATAGAGAGAGCTTATGGCAATTATTGCCCACACTGGCAATGCTTCTATTTTAAGTGCTGAATGGTTAGATGAGGGTGATGTTGACTTGTCTTGTATCTCAGTTCCGCAAGAAGAAAATGATAAATCAGCTACTACCCATTGTTACGTTAGAGCAACACCTGGCTTCTCCCTGGGAAGATGATAGCAGCTAGAAACTGTGGTACAATTGTTATTTATACCGGTACTCACAATAATCAATAATAAACTTTTAATTGATTCCTTATTATAAAATTTAATTGTAAAAACATTTTAATTTGATGAACAAGCTTAAGATGCAATAAAATGTTTTTCCTACAATTTTGTATTATTAAAATAGATCAGCAAAAAGAAATGTATTTATATATGTATTTATATTATTGTTTATTTTTATTTTATTTTTTTTTGGGGGGGGGAAAATGTTATCGTAATTACTTGGGGAGGGGGGGGGTCATTGAAAGTTTGACAGTTGTTGACAAAAAGGGGGGGGGGCAAAAATTGCTTAAAAATTGTTGACGTAATTAATGGATGCTCCCTTATCTACAAGAATGGGCAAATAAATTTTACCCTCGTCCTACCCCAACCATTTTATTAAGGTTTCAATATAGTGACCACAGGTATGATGACTACATTTCCTCCCTGGATACCATTGTTTTTTTTTAAATTTAAAGCTTGAAAATAAGAAAAAGCATATGACCAGGGAGTGGCAGCTCTCACAAAAGGTCTATGCCCAGTTTTGAAATTAGTCACTTTTTTATTTTTTTTATTGATCTATGTCTCAATTAACCAGAATTATCCCAAAATAACTCATGAAAAAAATCATAAGAACGTTCTTTAGAATTGACCTACTACTACAACACAGTACAGTACAGTCTGAGGACAGTCATAAATTTAATATGTAAATCAATTGGTTTTTACAAGCCCTATTTTTTCTAAAACTAAAAGGATATTTAAAATAAAAAAAAGCTGCTAAAGAAAGCTCATCAGTATCAGGCTGTAACTGTAACTTTAATTTTGAAAATTTTGTCCAAGTACCTACTGTTATATTTTTGGCGCGGCAATCCAATAATAATAATTTCAATTCTATTGATTATTAATGAATCAATGGACGAATTGTTAATTGAATTGTCCTTTTCAATCAAATAAAAAATTATCTCGGCACTTAACTGTATGACTTATTAAATTATACTTAAATTTTAAGTTTAAGCTGACTCGTAAAAACTAAAGACGAATCACCGTGCCATAAATTCTTTATTTATGTGTAAGTCCTAATTAGGATACGATCGTAAAATAAAAAATATTCTTTTTACTCTTCAGTAATTGGAAAATCTCTCGTTCAAAAAAAAATTGAAAAAAGATGTTATTACAAGTTTATAAATTTAATTTTAATGCATTATTAATGAGGGGAGTCTACCAAGGGTGAAAATTCCGCTCTGTAACTATAAGGTAGGTAGTGTACACTACACCCTTCCAGTTTACATTAACGGTAGTCTGTCGCAAATTCTTTCTGTATTAAAAATTATTATAGTTAATAAACCCTTTATTTTTAAATTACTTAACTTTGAATAATAAAATTTAGGGCCTCTATATTTTAAATAGAAAGTTGTAATTATATGATGCTTCAAAAAATAACGTACAGATTTCGAGATGATACGGAACTATAGGCTTTAGGCCCTAATAATTAGGCCCATAAAGCCGTAGAAATTTTCAGATACCATCAGCCATCAGTAGTTAAACGTTTTTAATATATGACATTAACATAATATATTAAATACACTGGAAATGTTGTAATAATTTGAGGAAAATGGCTGGAAGCTCCTCTATTTTTTTTTTTTTTAAATTACAATACCGTGCAATCATATGTGAATTTCAAATTCGTTCATCGTCCGATATTTGTAAACCTGTACAGAACATTAGCCAACAACAAGAGTTGTCTGCTCAGTCTGCTCTTTGTTTTGATGAACATTACCCTTTTCATTTCACGTGTTCATCAAATCTACTTTAAACAATGTCCTCTCTTCAATATGAAGGATGCAATTATTTCCGCATGAGACTGATATTATCTACATTAAGTGGCAAAAGTATTAAAATTTCACATATTCGACCAGAAGAGGATGACCCAGGTCTCAAAGGTACTCAAAATATGTTAAAGTTGACGATTTATTATATTTTATATATAATATTATATCATAATAAAAAGTGGTACAAAAATTTAAAAAAAATATTAAAGTTATTGTTATGAATGAGTTATATAGACTATTGAGAGCAGATTTCGGCTAATTTGGAGAGATAGCATGCTGACGTCATTTGCGTGTTTTGTCCCTGGTTCCGATAGGCTCAAAACCCTGGTTCCGATATGGTCAAAACCCAGGTTAGAGATAGATTTAGGCATTTTAGGGTTCAGGTTAGGTTTAGGGATAGATTTAGGACATAAGTATAAGTTGGCGGGTTGCGGCAACCAAGATCGCAGCCACTGTGCTATCTCTCCAAATTTACCCACATTTCAAATAAAAAAAATTAAACCAGAATCAACTTTCTAGCTTTATTTACTACTTTTTGAGCTATGAATTTCAATTTCTAAAGTGCGAGTTTGGTATTTTTACTATTGGCAATATAGTATTGCTATGGTCCTATGGTCACTAAGGACTCCACATTTTGTGACCCCATTCCACTTATCGAGTCATTAAAAGCATTTCCATTTGTTTGGATCAATAAAAGAATCTTATCTTATCTTGTTTTAGCAGACATGTGTTTTTTTACACGACTGTGGAAAACATCATTACACATAAATTTACCCAATAATGCTTCCTCCCACACATAATTGATGGGATGAATCATTGAATATATGTAACCTTATCATTTGCTGTGGCCAAAAAAAAAAGTATTTATTATAAAAGGTATGTTGTTTAAATTCTAGCCTTAGCAGTCTTTGAGCTATGAATTGAAAATACTATATGAATTCATTAGGTTTATAAAACTATTAATGCAATGATAACTAAATAATTATGAATGTTATTGTACCAGTATTATGGAATGCACCACCTCATTTTATGACCCTATTCTGTTTTACATAATACTGCTGTTACATCAATACAGTAACAAAAAATTTTTAAATTGCTTCAATACTTGTTAATGTATGCCTTTGTTTAATAAAGAATGTGCATTTTTTAAAGCAAATTAATGGATTCATCATTACATTATTTAACAGACTCTTAGCGGTATGACCCACTAGATATCTGTCGTAGGTCACAACTGAAGTCAAGTCCATATCCCACTAATTCAATTATATTTTTAAAAATATTAACCAATGAACGTTCATTATTCACTCAGTTTCCTTTGATATTGACCTTTTTGTTTTACATATTATCATTACACGCAGATGGATCATTATGATATTACTGCCAATAAACAAAAATTAGTGCAGAGTGCAAAATTAAGCATAGCAACTTTATTGTTGGCTAATGCTCAGATATTTAATATGCGAGAACCCAAAAGAAGAGAGAGGAGAAAACTGTGCAGCCTCGTTGCATATTTTTAAAGATACTGTTACTGCACAAGAAAATTACAGACATATATTTTGATAGATATTGTTTGTAATCTGGTTACAATGGCATGTTGTTATTAAAGGGGCAGAAACAGGAAGTGTCAATTGTCTTGACCACCGGAAATTAAGGCCAGCACATTGCTAAAAGTGCTGTCTTTACATTGGTTGAAAAGAGAAGTACAGTCAGTATGGTGTGCCATTCATTTCCTTCATGTCACCATTTCATGGTTCATTTCCTTTCCAATACAAAAATAATGGGGAGGAACTTAAAAATAACTTGAAAAAATTGAAATTTCCTCTTGCACTTCTTTTATGCTGCTATTGCGAAAAAATCTGCCAATGCAATCGTGTGTGATAGTAATCCTGTTATGCTGACGAAATTAATAGTTTTTATTGTATTTTGTGATTGGTTTTACTTATATATATATGTTTCTTATTTATTGAATGAATCTTTTCTTCAATCCTCTTTTTAGACTTTGAAATAAGCTTTATTCGTTTGTTAGACAAGGTGACCAATGGCTCTAAAACAGTTATAAATGAAACAGGTAAAGTAAATAAGAGCAAATTGTTGACTTTTTAAAAAAGTTTAACCAGACGCTAAGGCTTAATTTTTTAAATTTTTAAGAATTTTTGTGAAAAATTTTTATTGATGAATTAATGAAGATCATTTATTTGTAGGATTGCACAACTTAAATTGTTTTTAATACCTAAAAAATATTTTCTTTTAGATTTTAATTCCATTCATTATAGGTACACAAATTGTATACAGACCTGGCCTTTTATTAGGTGGTATTCTAGAACATGAATGCCATTTATCTCGGCCAATCGGTTATTATTTGGAGATGCTAATGTGCTTGGCACCGTTTACAAAAGAGCCCTTAAAAGCTGTTTTAAAAGGTGTCACATGTGACAAAGATGATCCTTCAGTAAGCATTTACTTGTCTCTGTGCTATTAACATTTTCTGATAAATTATTTTACTGATATGGTGTAATTTTATTTGAAAGTGTAAGTGGGTTCTCTAATCCAAATTTTATTTAGGCAGTTGTATTTAGCAAAACATTTTGTAACCCAATGGAATACTTCCATTTCATATTGTGATGCATTCAATGTAAATTAATTTGCTCTTGAAACTAATGTAAAATTACTTTGAACATTTACAGGTGGACTTATTGAAGCTGTCAGTGTTTCCAGTTTTAAAAAGATTCATTGGTACTGATGAAGGTCTTGAACTTAAGGTAATAATCATCTTCAAAGATATTATTTTGATCTCAGTATAAAGCTCACTACATACTTAGGATTTTAAAAAATAACAATCAATAAAGTTATAAAATCTATCAGTGTTTTTATAATTTGCATTAGCTTAAGATTATGCTTGCTGCATACTAAACTTGTAATGATGCAAGTGTGATTTCTTAAATGCCTCCTTTATATATTTTCTTTTTTCCATATGCAGATTAATAAAAGAGGTGCAGCACCCGAAGGTGGCGGTGAAGTTCTTTTTACTTGTCCCTGTAGACAGAAGCTGAGACCCATTAAATTTACACAGCCTGGAAAGATAAAGCGCATTAGAGGTGTTGCGTATCTTTTTATATAAATACTGATAAAGTGATCGGTGAAAATTTATTTATAATCTCACATCTTATTTTATGCAATTATTTGATTGTCAATGTACATCATTAGAGAGATCATAAACTCACATATTTTATTTAATTTGCTGATTATAAGCGCACTGTTCCTAATAGCATCGATTTTGTTTTTACATTTGTGGTCTTTACGTATTTTACATAATGGATCATCTATAAAAATAATTATGGGGAATATTTATGTTTTCCTACCCCACTCCATGTTGCAGCCCCCTAAACTTATCCACCAGCCTTGACTTAGATGTTAGACTGAAGTATGTATTTATATACCAATTGTAAGGTTTAAGATTAATTTTCTGAAGTAATAACTTTTCAAGGACCATAGTCAATTACAACAGTAGTTAAGCTTATTCTTGACTGAACTGTCCATTTTTATTTTGACTGGTTCTAATCAAAAATCATATTTCATTGCTTTTTAAAAATTGTAATCTTTGTTTAAAATATGTACTACATAACTTCAGATATTTGAGGAATATAAAATTTGTAAATAATATTAATAAGGC
The DNA here is from genome assembly GCA_964033795.1 of Lymnaea stagnalis. Taxonomy (NCBI): domain Eukaryota; kingdom Metazoa; phylum Mollusca; class Gastropoda; family Lymnaeidae; genus Lymnaea; species Lymnaea stagnalis. The sequence continues at coordinate 634,702 of CAXITT010000067.1, forward strand.
CAATAAATTAAATATGACATTTTGCAAAAAAAAGCACAAGATCTATGTTTAATCCTTGACCATTATAAAAGATGGGCTGTGCGTGTTTCTCCTGCATTTGTGAATCGTCTAGTTGATTCTGCTCGTGGTGTCCTAAACAGATTTTTAACAGACATTTACATTTATACAGACCATATGAAAGGAAGCCAGTCTGGAAAGTAGGTCCAAACTTTCACAAGTTATTTATTAAGCTTCTTGCAATAAAAACAATTAAAAAGAAGGAGCTATTTATGTAATTGTGTTTATTTCATATCATACAGAAGATTAACACTGCTCCCCTAAATTTTTATTGGGATCAAAAACATCATTGAGACACAATGGGGGGGGGGGGGTTGCTAAAAGTTTGTGAGAAAAAAGATAAGCAAAAAGATCATAGAGAAGTGAGTTGCTTCCTGTGATATAAAGCATTCAGGCTTGATGTTACATGCAGCCAATGGTATAAAGAATACAACTTTATGGATCCTTTTACTTATTCAAAGCTAGCAGTTTTCCAGCCTTTAACATACAGAAGATTAACACTGCTCCCCTAAATTTTTATTGGGATCAAAAACATCATTGAGACACAATGGGGGGGGGGGGTTGCTAAAAGTTTGTGAGAAAAAAGATAAGCAACAAGATCATAGAGAAGTGAGTTGCTTCCTGTGATATAAAGCATTCAGGCTTGATGTTACATGCAGCCAATGGTATAAAGAATACAACTTTATGGATCCGTTTACTTATTCAAAGCTAGCAGTTTGCCAGCCTTTATCTATATGTAAATAACCAGATTGGGTTATTAACCCTGAACCCCTTATGCCAGTAGCTACAATATTATTTGCTATTGCTATTTACTACACTTCTGCCTCTTCTTTAAATAAGTCTTAAAATTGTGGATTAATAGTTAAAAGACCTATTTTAAATAGAGAGTTAAAGGGATTATTTTAAATGTTACATTCTTATATTACCAGGTCTCCAGGGTTTGGCTTAACTTTAGTGGCAGAAACAACGGAAGGGGCATTCCTGGCAGCTGAAGAAGTGAGCAGTTCCAGAGGTTCTGGTGAATCCCCCACAGTTCCTGAGGATCTTGGCAAAAGAGCAGCCATGGCACTGCTCCAAGAAATACATAGGGTAGTTCAGCAGTTCTTCTTTAATGCCATAATAGAGATTTATAGAGCATTTAATACTTGATTAGAAGTAGAAGTATTAGTTTGAAGAGTGCCGGTAATATAATTACAAAGTAATAAAAAAAAAATTAATGGTAACAACTGTGTTATACTTTGCATAGTAATACTTGACTTTCTTCACTTAGGGTGGCTGTGTTGATTCCACAAGTCAAAGTCTTGCTGCACTTATGATGGTTCTTGGACAACAGGATGTGTCTAAACTTCAGACAGGGGAGCTAACACCATACACGTAAGACAGCTGACATTAACTTGAGTACCGGGTAGTGTTTGGGTTTTTTTGTGTATTTTATTCTTTATTTTTTTTTTTCCCATTTTATTTATAAACACTTGACTCTTTGTTCTCCTTGCAGCATCCAGTTTCTACGACACATTCGTGACTTTTTCCAAGTAACTTTTAGTATTAAAGTGGACAAGAGACCAGTGGTACCTAGCACAGATGAGAATGAGGAAGAAGAGGAGCTGAAACTTGGTGCAGACAAATTAATCTTGACTTGTGTTGGTGTGGGCTATGCTAATGTCAGCAAGCCTATCAGATAAGACAACAACAGGAGGGGGTCATGCTGTACAGAAGAAATAAATTGTATGCACTTCAAAAAATTGGGAGTTGTGTTTATTTGAAAGCCTAATTTACTGTTGTAATTATTTTAATGAAAACTATACAATTATTCGAAGTCAATCTTCTCTAAATTGAAAAAAAAATTAATTAAGTCCAAGACATGTTTACGATATTAATGATTTCTTACGATTTTCTTACTTTGTAAAATGGGAGAGACTTAAACATAACAATTGACTGATTCAAAGCAATATCTATAATGTAAAGCAATCTGTCATTTTTTATTGATTTTACAAGAATACAAAACAATACAATGATTTAACTATGCAAATTTAAATTCAAATAATTAAAATCTTTCTTATTTAAATGTGACATAGTTTATATCCCCTGCCCTGGTAGTTAATGGCTGTACTGTAATGGAGCAAACGAATTTTGTAAAATGGATGTGAAAGAACTAGAAGTACAACGTATGTGGAAGCTTGAATCAAAAGACAGGACAAAAAGAGTAGAATGTTTCAGCTAAGATGTGGCACCTTTGGTGTCATTTTAAAATAAGTAACGGTAAATAGTTGAGATTCCCTCTCCAAGAATTTTCGCCAACACCCTGATAAGATAAATATGGGAGAGAACTCAGTTATCTTTAAATTTTAAAGAGAGATGCCTCCTGAGGTATGTCATTGTAACATTCCCTTCAACATGTGCCTGAAAATAAAGATTGATATACAACAATTTCAATGGCAAAGATGTCATTACTTATTAAAAAAAAAGAAAGAACTTATTGTAGCTCTTTGTTCTAACAAAAGAAGATAATAAATATTTTAGCGAGAGCCACAGAAGATAAATAGTACTGACAATGTTCTAAGTCAGTTTTTTTTTAACTCAGCCTTCTTGCTATTTAATATGTTACTGTATGGTGAGTACGTAGGAGCCTGAGAGTCTTATTTGTGCCTAGAATTTGAAAGCTTGACTGCATGTAGGTCTAGAAATATTTGAAAGCTTGACTGCATGTAGGTCTAGAAATATTTGAAAGCTTGACTGCATGTAGGTCTAGAAATATTTGAAAGCTTGACTGCATGTAGGCCTAGAAATATTTAAAAACTTTAAACAAAATAATCGTTCAAATTTAAAATAATGACTACTACTTTAAACAAATTTTTTTATAAATAATTAGTTAAATGGAGCATTTCAATATTATTTCCTGCTACCTTTATCTTTGCATTGCCCGACACTGTTAGTGATAGTGTGTTATCACATTTCTTCCTGTTCTCTTCTCCCATTCCATAGCTCTTATCCATCACAAAAATGCTGACCTACGACCCTAACTTTTGATGTCAACTTGATGTGTAACAACTTGTGTGCGTGTTGTTGTGTAACAACTTGTGTGCGTGTTGTTGTGTAACAACTTGTGTGCGTGTTGTTGTGTAACAACTTGTGTGCGTGTTTTAAACTGAACAAAGGGAGTTTTTTTTAAACTTCTGCACTTTAGGATTTTGGAGTGAAAATTCCTTGTGTGTAATAATAGGTATTGGCAAATTGCCTCCAATGTGCACGTTTGAAAACCTTTGCAGCTCTGGACATCTTTGAGTATAAAAATAACGTAAGAATCGACTATGCCCAAATGGCATTTATATTATATATATATGTATTATATATATAATGACATGGTTATGCTAGTTGGTGAGCCAAACTGGCCAGATGCTGTGTTTCCAAAACAAAATCTGTCACAAAGAAAGCACTTTCATTGTAATTATTTAACTCCCTTGAGCCCTAAAACTACTAAAAGTAAAAGGATTTCATGTTTACACCACACTGCTTTACAGCATTTACCCCTTACATAGTTAATCAAAATTCAACCACCTCTCCACCCCCCCCCCTCCCCCACCCCCCCAAATGATTAGGAGATTGAGATTCCGTGTTCTGTTTGCCTCTTCTTATCGGATCAAAAATATGTGAATATTTAGAACAATAGTAATTTGGTTTTGCTTTTGATGTTGGATCAGAGAGTGCAAAAACAAAATTACTATTTTTTATTTGTCTAAACGTTCACATATTTTTAATCTGCAGCTCCCCGAATGCCTGGAAGACTTTCCACACATTGAACTATTTGTTTAAGTTACCGTACCAAACTTGAAAGAGTTTTGGTCTTTCATCTTCTCCTAACATTTTGGTTTCGTCCCTTCATTTTCATTGAATGAATACCGATTTTCTTCTCTTGCAGCCATGAAAGGTTGGTCACGTGATCGATGTTTAGTCACTTTACCAGTGGCCACCATTACATTACCGATAACTTTTAGCCAAACAAACCAACATTTGATATAAAACTGTTTAATCTGTTTGAAGCTTTAAAAAATGTATCGGAAATGACGACACATCCATCCATCAGGTGTATCATCCACTTCGTCTGGTCACGATATTCAGCGGGGAAAGAAGAATCGAATTCTGTTTCTTTTCTGTTTCTTATCTTTGGCTTGCCGTGTCCTAAAGTTAAAACGGACTTTCTCCTATAGCCAACAAATCTTTTCAGACATTCTTATTATATTTTTATCTACAGCTTGTTTGTGCAGAAGTAAAAGGGGGAGCAGCACAGCGCATTTCAAGGGCTCTTGACAACATAAAGGACGAAAGGGGAAGCACTGCGAAATGCGTCGGCTGTCATATTTGGCTTAGCAGATGGGCAAATGTTGACTTTGAGTTCCAGAGAGCTCCCCTTTCAAAATAACATCTATAAATCAATTGAGCACACACCCTTACAGAGATTAGCCAATAGACTGGGTGATTTCCCTTGCTCCGATGGTGGTTCTGGAGTGGGATTTGATGCTGATTATTGGAAGGGCTCTGACTTTGGACTAAATAACTAACGAGCAATGACGAGGGTTGATGTTGTCCGCTGTCTTTGAATAGGCTTTGAAGACACATTCGAAGTTACCAACGAATGGCATCGCTGATTGACGGGGGATGTTTAGTTAAGACTGGTATTAGGGAATTGAGTGCTCAGGGCGGCACCTAGGGTGGGGGGGGGGGTAGCGAACGTTGCATAGTCATAGTTCGTAATTTCCAGTCAACACAATTTTCGGGGATACAGGATAATCAAATAACCACAGGGGGGGGGGGGGGGGGGGGGGGGGGGGGGGGGGGGGGGGGGGGGTAGCGAACGTTGCATAGTCATAGTTCGTAATTTCCAGTCAACACAATTTTCGGAGATACACGATAATCAAATAACCACCAGTCTGTCTTTCCCCCTTACTATCCCTACTGGTCCCTCGTTCTTTCCCCTTATTTGCGATGTTCTTCCCACTACTTGCCCTGTTCTTTCCCCGTACTATCCCTCCCAGTTTCATCGCGTGATGACCTTAAAGTGACCAGTAATGGTGCTTGTCATGCAAACTACAAGTGGGCATTTTTTGAATTTCTACCTGCCATGGTCGTATGGTATAACGTGTTGTTAGTTGTCAACACTCTTCTTCCAGATCTCAGCTATCAAACTTGATGAAGCCATTACACATGTCTAAGGTCTAATCCAGGCCTGCACAACATACGGCCCGCATGTGACCCGCCAGCTCCAACTTGACGGCCCGCGAAGTCACGAAATATACTTTATTATTATTTTCTTAATAGCTTTCCTTCCTTTCCTATCCTCTTTCGGCCCGCACAAGCTTTTCATAAAGTATTACGGCCCGTCTTACATTTTGAGTTGTGCAGGCCTGCTAATCCGTTTCCTCACTAAATACAGAGGAGGAATTGTCTCCGGTAATTGAAGAAGAAAGAGCCAATTAGAATACGAGTTTTAGAGACGAGACGCAACAGTCGCCTGAAGAATCTTTGAGGCTAGACAATATCTTGTTGTTAGCAGTCCCGACCGTGGGATCCTGGAAGTGTAGGAGACACGGTTCCAACAACTGCTACCATTCTTTGACATTTTTAACAACTTCCTGTTTTTGATATTATGATTCTGGTTAATTTGAGCAAACACTATGTGGATTGGCACATGACTTTGAGAAGTGGCGATTCACTGGCTTAGTAGAAGACCTAGAGGTCTTGAGAGACATTATTCCTCTTCTTCTTCTATATTTTGAGGGTCCACGACCAATGTATTGATCATTATGGCTAACATGTTTATAGAGGGCGGTTCACGATGTTTCTGTGCATGGTTTTTAAGGGGATACTTCACTGGTTGCAACAAGGACAACTCAGTGATGATATTAGGAACTGGGGTTTGGAAGGCAGGAAGCAAAAGACGCAAATGTGTCAAGTGTTGTCACCTCAACTGTTCATTTGGAAGCTTGTTCCAGTCCCTAATTGTCTATGGCAGGAATGAGCAGCTCCTGTACTGTGTTCTTGCTGTTATGAGCGGGAACTGCCTGTCATGGCCTCGTCGCTGTCTGGGGGGGGGGGGGGGGGACGACGACGAGTTTCTGTTTAATGCTGGAGCAGTGGACCAGCCCATTTTTTTTATTTTGAACATCATGGAGAGCCTGGATAATCGTCACCGTTTTTCGGATGGTGACCAGCCCAGTGTTTCCACCTTTCACCAACACTTAAGGTATTCCTGTAGCAGTTCAGGACAAAGCTTGCTGCCCGTCGCTGGACCGCCTCCAACCTGTCGATGCTCCTCTGGGTAAATGGATCCCAAACTGAAGATGTGTAGTCTAAAAGCAGCCGGACAAAGGCTTTATAGTCTGTTTCTTACACGCTGGAGTTGTCGATCCTTAGATTTCGCCATAGGGTCTTGTTTGCCCGGTTGCACACATTTCTAATGTGCTCGTCTCAGCGGACCTCTATTTGAATGGTAACCCCGAGGTACCTTAACCGAGGAAATAGGTCTAAGTCTAAGCATATGGACATGCAGTTTTAAGGGGGGTGTAGAGGAGCTCTACTTCTCGAGACTTACAGGGTCTGGCCCTTGGCAGGATAGAATTCCATGTCCCAGCATCGGTCGCTGAGGAGGCTAGCGATCCATGTTATGGTAGTGCCTTGGATTCCTTATGTCTGAATTTTGTGTTATAGCAAACTATGATTGACATCGTCAGATTAATTGGACACGAATAATTTGTGTCAATATAACAATATAAGTTGAGCTTTAATAATAATTTTACATAATACACAAGTATACGTTTCGCCACATGCCTTCATCAGTGCAAAAAAAAAAAAAAAAAAAAGAAAACAAGTAAATAAGTATAAATTAAATTTACATGTAAT
>CAXITT010000067.1:641743-665785 GCA_964033795.1 Lymnaea stagnalis
TAATATATATATATATATATATATATATATATATATATATATATATATATATATACACACACATATATATCCTACCTAAAAAGGGGGAGAAAAAATAGGAGTCGCATGTGCCAAAACGTATACTTGTTTATTATGTAAAATGATTACTAAAGCTTAACTTATATTGTTATATTGACACAAATTGTTCGTGTCTAATTATTAATCTATGTTAAAACTTTATCGCAGTCCAACACTTTTTATAAGTCAAATGCCTCTGAGAAGTCCATCACCAGCATGTCAGTTTGCTTGCTGTTATCCAGATTGGTCGTCAAGTATCCTACACATTGCTGATCTATTGACTCGGAAGCCATGCTAACAGTCATTGATATATATATTGTGGCTTTCAAGATGCTTCATGACATGCGTTACGATTATGTGCTTCCACAGTTTGCATATCACGCTGGTGAGGGATACCGGACGGTGGTTGGCATGGTCGTAATGCTCCCCATTCTTAGGGCTTGACGTAGCTCCAGAAATGCTTGTCTTGATACCCTTGCTTGGAGTGTCTTCCTCTTAGAAGATGCCATTCAGGTAGTTCCAATAAGATCCTCGCAGTAAGATTCGGATGGTTCGCCTGAACCTCAGTACCTCAGCTTTCAGTTCAACCGAGCCATTCTTCTTCAAGCGCTTGTACTGGCTGTCTCTCCCGTGGATGAGTCTAGGTATTTTAGCCGTGACCCTATGGATGAGTTGTCTTAGGTTTCGTGGTCTTGTGTGATGTGTATTTCTTCACTGCATCAGTAATCGTTGTCTCGAGCTTCATCCACAGCTCTTCTGTACCCCGAATCCCTTGCTTGTTAGAGCTCTGCTTTGTCATCGACTTCTCAGGCTATCCTAATCTGCCTTGTCATAAATGGGGACGACTCGCAAAGCCTGCTTCTTTTTTAGTGCGCTGACCTGAAATTCACAATATGGTATGCAGTGGTCTGGTATCCCGGGGAGGATATCAACTTTTTAGATGAGATGTGGACAGTTGGTGAGGAGTAGGTCAGATGTGCCCCCCCCGCATAGGGTTCTTTAATTAGCTGTTCCAAGCCATGGTTGTTAATTATGTCCATAAAGTTAGAGTGTCGGACCGGATAGTCCAGGTTGTCCTGGGCGGCAACAAGTACTCGCCCTCCTCTGTCTCTTCTGTCAAGCCGCGATAATCAGGCCTTTACTCTCTTCCCGCTTGCAGACTGAAAGTTCATCTTCAATATGTACAATGGTCTGAGTTTCCATTTATTGTCTGCAGCGCATAGGAGTTAAGCAGTGCGGTGGCTGAAAAAAATTGAAGGTCCATTGGTGTGAAGCATGAGGAAATTAGGGAGACATTTGGGAAGGTAGAGTCTATCCTTGCACTATGGAGTTCAAACACAGTCGGGCTTCCGTTGACAGTACAGTACCACGGCATGCCATACGTTTCACCGTCCACACTAGTCTCTTCAAATAGTTCTGTGAAGTAATGTCCACACCAGTCGCTGCCAATAGTTCTGTGAAGTAATGCCCACACTAGTCGCCCCCAATAGTTCTGTGAAGTAATGTCCACACGAGTCTCTTCCAATAGTCTCTTCCAATAGTTCTGTGAAGTAATGTCCACACTAGTCGCTCCCAATAGTTCTGTGAAGTAATGTCCACAAATGTCTCTTCCAATAGTCTCTTCCAATAGTTCTGTGAAGTAATGTCCACACCAGTCGCTGCCAATAGTTCTGTGAAGTAATGTCCACACTAGTCGCTCCCAATAGTTCTGTGAAGTAATGTCCACACGAGTCTCTTCCAATAGTCTCTTCCAATAGTTCTGTGAAGTAATGTCCACACTAGTCGCTCCCAATAGTTCTGTGAAGTAATGCCCACACTAGTCGCTGCCCATAGTTCTGTGAAGTAATGCCCACACTAGTCGCTGCCCATAGTTCTGTGAAGTAATGCCCACACTAGTCGCTGCCCATAGTTCTGTGAAGTAATGCCCACACTAGTCGCTGCCCATAGTTCTGTGAAGTAATGCCCACACTAGTCGCTGCCCATAGTTCTGTGAAGTAATGCCCACACTAGTCGCTGCCCATAGTTCTGTGAAGTAATGCCCACACTAGTCGCTGCTAATAGTTCTGTGATACCTTATTATAACAGAAACCTACTCCCGGAATTATTTTAAACGCACGGCCGTTAATAAAACGATAAACAATATCTAGCGTTTGTGTGATGAACTAAAAAAGAAACAATATCTAGCGTTTGTGTGATGAACTAACAAAGAAACAACGACTAGCGCTTGTGTGATGAACTAACAAAGAAACAACGACTAGCGTTTGTGTGATGAACTAACAAAGAAACAACGACTAGCGTTTGTGTGATGAACTAACAAAGAAACAAAGAAACAAAAATGTGTGCCAAAAAATCGATTACAAGCAGACCTAACCAAAATTGTGGGTGAAATCGATTTCAATCATTGCTACATGCGAATCTGGCATATGTCCCTACTGGAAAATGGAACCGCCGCCAGCACGAGATGCCAGTGGACATCCCCACTCCACTACGCCATTAAACAAAAAAAAAAAGAACATCAAGAAAAGAATAAAACGGAAAAGAAAACTCCAGTCAATATGTCCTGGCTTTCGTTTTGGCGTGGACCGGTATTGTTTTAAGCCAAGTCAGCTCCGTGGTCTGCGGTTACAAGTGGTGGTTCTTAGTCGGGAGAGGGATGGGGTGGGCACTTGCCCCACGACACAATGTGGTTAGTTGAGAAAATAAAGGACAACTTTAATACAATACATGACCAGATATACAACATTTCACTCTCACTAGTCTCTCCCCTTCTTTGTCTTCCCCAAGCTTCTGTCCTGCTGTTCATTGTTTATCCGCCCCTGAAACAACATAATTTGTCCTCCATTGTATTTTTAGTCTCTCTCAAGCCAACCTGTTAGCACCCAGGCCAAGAGGCTCATCCTTCAAGCATCATTCACAGAGCGTAGCATGCCAGCCTCATCCAAATTGTAGTCTTAATGCGGCCACGCAAAAAATCTGTAATAGGATTTAGAAGTCTGATCTTGGACACAGAAATGTTATGTTATCTAGAAGTCTGGTCTTGGACACAGAAATGTTATATGACCTAAAAGTCTGGTCTTGGACACAGAAATGGTATGTGACCTAGAAGTCTGGTCTTGGACACAGAAATGTTATATGACCTAAAAGTCTGGTCTTGGACACAGAAATGGTATATGATGTAGAAGTCTGGTCTTGGACACAGAAATGTTATATGACCTAAAAGTCTGGTCTTGGACACAGAAATGGTATATGACCTAGAAGTCTGATCTTGGACACATAAATGTTATATGACCTAAAAGTCTGGTCTTGGACACAGAAATGGTATGTGACCTAGAAGTCTGGTCTTGGACACAGAAATTTTATTTTATCTAGAAGTCTGTTCTTGGACACAGAAATGTTATGTTATCTAGAAGTCTGGTCTTGGACACAGAAATTTTATGTGACCTAGAAGTCTGGTCTTGGACATAGAAATGTTATGTGCCCTAGAAGTCTGGTCTTGGACATAGAAATGTTATGTTGGCATGACCTCCATAAGACTGCATCGGTTGAGGCCGCCATTGCCCTGGGGAGTTTTCAGAGTTGCCATCATAACTGTGACTTATTACTTTCATTATATTCTCTGATCATGAATTTCCAATGAAGAAATAATGTTTCAAATACTGTTTAAACAGTTCCCACAAAATGGGGTTTTAGAAGAAATAATGAACTGATGGTTAATTTCAAAATAAATAAAAAATAATTATACACCTGTCAATACAACCTGCACCCATGCTTACAAAATAAAAAATGCTATTTTTAAAAAAAAATTTAAAAATGTGTTGAATGTAAATAAACAATGAGAAAATGAGAAGGCAGCCAGAGATTGATTGATAACAAAATATTTATTCTTTCAACCATTTAACCATGTTCACAGGTAACTTTAGAAGAATCAAAATCAACCCCATCAATCAACATATCAATAAATATTTACAAACTAGAACAAACAAAATCAAGAGTAACACAACTAAATCAATGTTCACCATAAATATACACAAGAAAATTGCAAAATAAACAAAATATTTTTTTTTTGCATCAATCAACTTCATATCAATGTCTCAAATCTGTCATTAAATAATTGGAACAAAAGAGCCAAGAGAGTAATGCAATAATTCATTCACTGATCACACATTAATAATCAAGACTACACAATAATTTGTTATCCTTTTCCTCCTAAACTTTAACATGGAATTCTTCTCTACATGCATACTTCAAAATGGGCAATTTAAACAAAGTTGAAGATATATTTTTTACATTAATACATTTTTCAGCCTGCATTTAACAAATGTAGGTAGGCCTACACATTTTTCTTGTTTACCTGTCTAGCTTTGAATTTTAAAATACTTGATCTTTTGTACAACTCAAACAATAATATTTAGCTATCCAATTAAAAAACCATGAACATGTCCTATAAATAGATGACAAGGCCAATAACTCTGCAATATAGGCCAATGACTCTGTAGATAACTCTATTGACTTAGTAATTTTGACAAAGGGAATAATCCCATGTATATGAACTCAATCCTAAATCTGTGTTACAGACATTGATATAAAACACCTATTTACTTCATGACAGTTTCCCCAATTGCACCAATGAATTACTTTTAATATGTAGTTTTGATTTCAAAGTAATCATTTTTCCACAATTCTAAAATGTCTTAAAAATTAGATTTATGAAAGATAAAATTTGATTTCACTTCTATACAACACGGACAAAAATTGGAATCAGAATATTGCTGAAGGCATTCAAATGGGAGAAGGTGTTGCCACTTGATGTGCATGGCTACTTAAAAAGTCAGTTTTTTTAACCAACAGGTGGAGAAGGTGGTGACAAACTACATTGGGTATTTGATGATTGCTGCAGTAGAGTTAGACAGTGATGACATGGAATAAACACAGCAAAATGTGGCCAGGGACTTACACATCACAGCATCCAGTCAAGACACCACTCACTCTTTTGCCCTGAAATTAAGTTTAAAAATTTAAGCTACAGAGGACACGTTGAAAGCATTAAGTCAGCTACACAGTTCTAAAAGACAGAGACAGATATCAAGGGCAATTTAAATGAGACAAACATAACATGTACATTGTATTAGAATAATTGGATGGTGCATAATAAAACTTTATAAACTCCACTACCTATGTTGCCAAAATAAAAATATCCTTGCATCAGCAAGAAATGGTAATAAGCTCCCCCAGATTCATTGATTTCAAGGGTTTATAAAATATCCAAACAGTTTTTATCCTCACTTATTTGATCATATTTCTTCCTTTCATGCCTTCCATCTCATCAGCTGTCCTATATTTTTTGTGTGGGTCGCCCAAAAAAATCTTGCCTAATTGGATGTCTTGTTGGCCTGACATCAGGGATTTGGAGCAGAGCTCGGAGCTGGGTCTTTATGCCCAGACCTGGAGTGGTAACATGTTTAATGCCCAAAGCTTAAAAATTTATAAAAATGAATTTGAACTTCTTAATTTAAAAAAAAAAAAAAAAAATTTTAATTGATGCCCTATTTCTACCAGCTATGCTGCCCCACTCTTCTACAAGAAATGTGGCCCTTCTCTCTTCTAGAAGCTATGTTGCCTGAATATTTTATCAGCTATATTGCCCCCACTCTTCTACAGCTATGTTGCCTCTCTCTTTTAAAGATGTTGCCCCACTCTTCGACTTCTATATTGGTGCACTCTTCGACTGCTATGTTGCCCCACTCACACAGCTATGTTGCCCCAATCTTCTACAGCCATTTTACCCCACGTGTACAGCCATGTTTCTGGTACATGTATTTCTATTGCCTGGTTAATAAACAAATTTCTTAAAACACTTAGCACACACCCCCTCAACAATCCCACCTCCCTTCCTTAACCATACCACCTCCCTTTTCCATTTTGTTAGAGCTAAGCTGACAAATATTTGTATGTAGCGGAGCTAGGCTGTCTCAAATTTCTGCCTGACATTACAATATTTCATCCATAGTCTTTCTTTTTTTAACCATGCAAGTTAACTTTCTTTAAGCTGTCAAATGAGCAAATGCACAGCACAAAGCATCCTTAAAAAAAAACCGAATGGCTCTTTACACTGGCTCTTCTTTGACCACATTTCTTGTAAGAGAATTTAGGCTTTGACATTTCAGTTATTTTGAACAAGTTTAACAAAGATTGTCTTTCAAGATCAACAATCTAAAAATTTTAAAATCAGATTTTTAAAAACATATACTAATGGCCTGTATGAAGTACGAGAGTTATTATATATATCCTAATAGAGAAATACTAGAACAATATACTGCAAATGTAGAGTTTGTGAATATATTGTTTGACAGTAGATCCAATTAGCTAGGATATCACATCCACCAAAAATTGTTCTCATTCTCAATGAATTCAGTTCAGTAAGCTATCCTAACTAATGATTGTATCTCATGAATTCAGTTCAGTAAGCTATCCTAACTAATGATTGTATCTCATGAATTCAGTTCAGTAAGCTATCCTAACTAATGATTGTATCTCAATGAATTCAGTTCAGTAAGCTATCCTAACTAATGGTTGTATCTCAATAAATTCAGTTCAGTAAGCTATCCAAACTAATGATTGCATCTCAATGAATTCAGTTCAGTAAGCTATCCTAACTAATGATTGTATCTCATGAATTCAGTTCAGTAAGCTATCCTAACTAATGATTGTATCTCAATGAATTCAGTTCAGTAAGCTATCCTAACTAATGATTGTATCTCATGAATTCAGTTCATTAAGCTATCCTAACTAATGATTGTATCTCATGAATTCAGTTCAGTAAGCTATCTCCTAACTAATGATTGTATCTCAATGAATTCAGTTCAGTAAGCTATCCTAACTAATGATTGTAGCTCCAGACATTTCTGCTAGATTTAGTTCTAATAAAACACAAGAATGTCAGGGGTTAATGCGCCTGAAGGGAGAGGTCAAGGGCTAATAAATGTCATTTGAATGGTCAAATAAAGATGTGTGAATACTGAACATTCTGACTTAAGCAATACAAGACCTGGCCTACTCTTAACAGTTTCAATGCTGCTCATGTTATGTAAGTAATATTGACAATAGATTTGTAGAAATAAATCCTGTCAATTCTAATCATTTTAAAAAATTTCAAATAAATGCAAAACAAAAAACAGGCTAATAAGCACCTGGATGCCTAGTTCATTTCTTTGCTTTGCTTTTTTTTCATGAAAGCAACACAAATTCCACCAAAGCTCTTTGCCAACAAAGCATAACATTAAAGGAACTAAATAACATAATCAAATGTAATGCCAAGTACTGTAATTATCATTATTCTAACTGTGCATGGCTGTGGGTCTAAGTACAACATTTCTAATGCCCCATGCATCTCAAGCTTCAATAAAAAGTTCAATTTTTGACATTTTAAGAACACAACACACTTTGGACTAAATAGCAAATACCATTTCTCCTACTACATTCAAACATGCTCTTCTCTTAAGTCTTCAGAATAAAGACAAAAAGCAAACAAAACCCATTTTCACTACCGAGTCATAAAAATGAATTTGAACTTTTTAATTTAAAAAAAAAAAAAAAAAAAAAAAAACCCATTTTCACTACCGAGTAAAAAAAATGAATTTGAACTTTTTAATTTAAAAAAAAAAAAAAAAAAAAAAAATTTTAATTGATGCCCTATTTCTACCAGCTATGGTAATGTTAATAAACAAAGTGTTACAGGATAGGACAAATCCAAATATTAAGTAATGTGTTAGATTTTCAATATATTCTACCAACGTTTACATTTTGGCAAATGACATGAACATGATCTGTTAGTAAATCCTTCACCCCAATACCCATAACCAGAATCAAAGAGCTGATGAAATTCTCCTTAAGCCAAGAAGCTGCCGATTCTGAACTTCTTGTACATAGATTGCTCATCTTATAAACTTATTCACATTGTTAAATAGCCAGATAGACACATGAGAAATGAATTGTTAGACTTTGTCTCTCTCTCTCATCCCTTTCACAAATGAATATTTGCTGGCTCACTGGCTCTCGTTTAATTTAATGAAAAAAATGGTGCTGACTGAATATATGCGGTGTTTGTGAGTCAAATTTGGACATGCAATTAACATGTGTTGGCATACCTGAAATATACATGGAATTGTTATATATAACATGACAACATCAGAAGTACATAAGTATACAGAGCTACATATCATAGGACATGGCAAATCACTGGATGATGAAAGGTTATAGGACTCTGCAAATAATTACTCATTGAACAACTTTTATAATAACAAATAGATTTACAATCAAATGTTAGCAATTTAACAAATCATAACAATGGACATCTATATTAAAATAACAGTTCAACTTTTGTTTGTGTGCTTTGAAATTTAAGTAACGAATTACATTCAAATTATAATGAATAGTGTTCTTCACCATTGATATATCAATAAATATCAACTTAATTCTATTTTTGGGACAGGATTTTGAGTGTGTATGTCACACATAAGGGAAGAGGTGGTGCATGTCAAAGGGATTGTTTTTTAATAAACATACTGCCCCACTATGCAATACTAGCACATCTGAGGAGCACTATGAACACCACATGGTTCACTTAAGTAACTAAACAATTTTCAGGGATTGCTTAACAGTTTTAATCCAATTAGAGTTCATGACTAATGCCATTTAAATCTCATCTTATTTTAAGAGAAACCTTTGTAGATTTATGGAAACACAGTCAGAAGCTATACTGTAACCATGTACTCTACCAGGAACTGCAATGCAACATTTTCTACAGCAGGTTCTAGACTGTAACATTTATCTGTAGCATATGCTCCACCGAACTGTAAAATTATCCTGTAGCATATGCTCCACCATACCGTAACAATGTTCTGTAGCACATGCTACACTGTAACTATGTTCTTTAATGTTGTTGAGTACCAGGTACTATACAGTAATATATTTTGTATCAGGCAGATGTTTTATTATTTGGTAACCTTAGTGAATGTCATAGAAAATGTTTAGAATTTCTTTTTAAAATTAAGTCACCTTACATTATAAATCCCATTTTTTAAAAAAAAAAGAAAACCTTTTGATCTATGCAACCAATTTATTCAGCTTCTAATAAAGTCTAATGAGTTCAGTGTCTTCATTGATATTTAAATAAAATATTCTGAAACGAATGGCAACACCCTACAGTTACAAACTCAAATTCTTTGAAAAGATTCTACATCTTCTAGAAGAGCAAAAGTACCCAGTTATCATGCTTGAAACTTTAGCATCACATGACTCATTAGCAAAACTTGAAGACTGAAACTGTTATCTTATAATAAAGAGCTGGTCATGGACATTTTTTTAGTAGAAAAAAACTCAGTTCAAAGTTTAGTTGGAAGGTGAGTTGGGAAAAAGTCTGTGAAACATTTGGAATGTAGGAAATTATTTGATGTGTTGCTAGGGGAAAATATGGCTCAACTTAGGGAAAATATGGCTCAAGTTAGGGAAAATGAACCAAGTGTATCGGCAGTGCAAATTGTAAATGTCACCTGTGTTAGGTCTGCTATGACAACAGGAGTATTCACCACAGATGAGAGCTATCCAAAAATGGCTAGATATGATTTAACAGTCCATATTAGAATGGGATTAGAAACCCAATGTTCCAAATTAATTAGGTCTAGTGACCAAGGGTTCCAACTAGATTAGGGCTGATGTCACAACATATAAAATAGTTTGGGGTCATAAGACTAGGGTCTTAAAGTCACAATCATATGAAATCACTAATGCTTCTTTGTTTAATCAGAAAAAATGTGACCCTTAATACATGATATGACTACACAGTTAAAGGGAGAAAGTGACTAACATGTATAAAAACAGATATGTCATCAGAAACTTTAAAATGTTTTTGCTTGATGTTGGCCGCAATCTTATTATACAATAGGGCTAAGATTATTTGACTTTGTCTTAGAATTTGAAAACTAGAAAAACTAAAACCATAAACATCATGTTGAATATAAATTATAATGGCTGTTAGAGGTATGGTACCTACCAGGCATAACGTATGGGATGTGATAATGTATGGTTAAGAGAGGCAATAGTAGGCAAATCACATAACCTTCACTGGTTAAACATTACACAAGAATCCCTAGCAGCCATCAAGAGCTCTCATCAAAGATATCCCAAAATTGACTGTAGAGCTCAAGTCTGCCTCCTGCCAAAATAAACTTCTCCATTTGCATGTAATCAGTGGCGAGGTCTTGGAAGGCCAGCAAGAAATATAACCTCATTTAGTGTAGGCAAACCATGAAAACTGAACATCTTGAATTATCACTGGCCATTTTTCTTATAAGTGGTAAGAAGGTAGTCTCCAATACTTTAAATGGTTGTGATATTTTTTCTTTAAGATGCCAGAGCTTTCAATTGCACACTTTGAAAGCCTGGACGGTGCCTCATTATTCAGTCATGATGGATGGATCAAAAGTCAGTACAGCTGCATCAAGTGTGGGCTGTAGGTAGAATATTTATAAGCTTGTGTGTGACACAAGACTCCAGGTATATACAGCCAAACTTGTGTGTGACACAAGACTCCAGGTATTTACAATCTCATCTTCTAACATCAGCAGATAACACACAGGGCTATAAGTCCACTTCATCATCATGGGAATAGCCTGAAACTCTGGAACACAGACAAAATGATATCACAATGCCAAACACCTGGGGAAGAAAAGAACAAATAATTCAAATTTTAGATTAGGTTATACCTCCGCAGTATGGTGAACAAAATGTGCTTTTATTAGAAATTCTCCATCAAATTAATCATCTAACGGTACAGGTTTGTTTGTTTGTTTGACATTCTAGTAAGGATTTCATTTTGTAACTTTAATTGATGACAAGTAACAATCAAGATTTTAGTGGATTTCTGAGGGTGGTCTTTAACATCAAACTAAATAAATTTCTAATTGTGTGGAAGAAAATACATTTAAGTAATGTGCACATCAAAACCAATTAATTTAATTCATTTTTTTGTACATTGGAATAAAAAGCATCAAACTTGCTTCATCTCTTCAAAACATTTGATGAAAGCAATGAATCAAAGCAGAGATATTCCTTATGGATCAATTGTATCTGACCCAAACACATGTAAGTAAATAATGGACAGATTCTCCCCCCCCCCCTTAAGACAAATGAGAAAGCATGTTAATAATAATGAGCTCTATAGACCAACTCTGATTAATTTGACCAACCTTGTAAAATGCATGAAGAAAATGTTTCTTATTATCAAGATTTCGTAATTTATTATTTATTTCATTAAAATTTTCCAAAAGGGTTCAAGGAAAATAGGGTAAGTATTGGGTAAAAATTTACACTAAATCAGTGGTTCCAAAACTATTTCAAGGTACTGCACTGCAAGTTTGCATATAAAATACATTAAAAGTTTACTTTGATTCTTTGAATCCACATTTTATAATTGCTCATATTAAAGTTAGTTTAAATGAGCATAATGAAAGCACAGAGCTTTTCACCCTACTACTTTTAAAAGCAGGCTCATTGTGATGAAGTTCTTAATGCAATGTAATGGGTTAAATTACTGCCAATAATCTCTTATGCCAGGTTGAACAATGGTTCAATCACATGGAGATACATTGGATACCAAGTCAGTAAAAAGTTTAACAACCATGCTCATTAAAATATGAAGCTATGAGCACAAGGTGTGTTATAATGAAGAGTTCCAAAACATGTCTCTTCATATTCAGCCTGTTAAACAAAATATTCACAGACATTAATTTAAAAAAAAGACAGACAAAAAACCCAACTTCATTTAAAGGAACAAAGTAAAGCAACACAATTGGGCTTACCAAAAATAGAGGCACAATGGCAGCTACAGCCCCAACCACTGCAGAATATGTCTGGAGATAATCTATCAATGCATCATAGCAGCCCTGAAAGAAATATAATAAAGCTAGCATCAAAATATCAAGTTTGCTTTTCGTGTATATCTCACATCAGTTCTTAAACAGGTAGATCTAACATGATTTCATAAACATGTAGATCTCACATCAGTTCTTAAACAAGTAGATCTCATATCAGTTCTTTAACAAGTAGATCTCACATCAGTTCTTAAACACATAGATCTCACATCAGTTCTTAAATACGTAGATCTCACATCAGTTCTTAAACACGTATATCTCACATCAGTTCTTAAACACGTAGATCTCACATCAGTTCTTAAACACGTAAATCTCACATCAGATCTTCCAACAAAATAAAATACATTTAAATAGGAATATGTTGCAATAAAAAAATCCCTACAGCCCACAAAGCTGATTTTGTTGTTGTTGTTTTTTTAACGATAACTCCAAATAACTTATAACGGAAGTTTTTGTGTAGATCAACCCTGTGTCATTGTCAGAAGGATCTTGAGAAAATATTGCCACTAGCAGAAACACTTCCAATATCATGTTTAGTAGTGCCAACTTCTTTTGAAGTTTAATTTTTCCATATCAATTTTTCCCATCATGATATTTACTGAAACGTCAAATGTCAGGTTTTATGAATAATTCCTTTTTGTATTCCTCAACCAGGGACTGTGTTTGAGAATATAGATGAAAATGAAATTCTTTTTAGGACACAGCATTTGATCATGAATAGGAGAGATGCAGCTTTTCATTGTTTTAACTGTAGGGCAAAGTTTCTAATTTGACATTAAGTCATAACATTGTTCATCTGCTGATCAACAATTGTTTTGAATATAATAAAAAAAATCTCATGAATTAATGCAGATCAATTACTCATTTTTCCCTTTCAATAGGGAGTGGACGGGAACTCCTTTGCAAAAAGTGTCTAACACATATAAGTAAGGAAGGAAAAAGTGAAAAGCAATCTGACAGCAAGACAAATTGAACAAAATTATAATTCACTATATCATTTCTCACTGCTTAGAAAGATTACACTTGCATGCACACATACACACACACACAACCGCCACATAAAAGAATCTCTTTCATAGTTTACTCCAGACAGAATCAACATGTCTCCTTTTTTTTTGCTTACAGTCTAAAAATCTATCTATTTCAAAACTAGAGCATCTTAATAATTGGACAGATGGTAAATTGCTCTATACCCCCATTGACTTTATACTATTTTAGATTAATATCTTAGAACTAAAGCCTCGCAGATATGGCATTTGATATATTATGAATATCCTTGCAAAAAATGAAATATTTAAAAATAGGAAGCATCGGTAACAACTTTATGGCAAAGTCAAAAAGCATATATTTAAAACAACGGCTATACAATTGTATTATATTTCCTCCCCCATGCTTAGGACCTTTCACTTCTTACTTACACCCTCAAACTGAATTTAACATTAGGTTTCTGACCTCCAGCGAACACAGACAGAACTAAACCACTATTCTCATCATGCAAACATACGGTGTTAAAACACTGACTGAACTAAACCAATATTTTCATCATGCACACTTACTAAACCACTATTCCCATCATGCACACGTACCACTATTCCCATCATGCACACTTACTAAACCACTATTCCCATCATGCACACTTATTAAACCACTATTCCCATCATGCACACTTAATAAACCACTATTCCCATCATGCACACTTATTAAACCACTATTCCCATCATGCACACTTGTTAATCTACTATTCCCATCATGCACACTTATTAAACCACTATTCCCATCATGCACACTTAATAAACCACTATTCCCATCATGCACACTTATTAAACCACTATTCCCATCATGCACACTTATTAAACCACTATTCCCATCATGCACACTTAATAAACCACTATTCCCATCATCAACACTTATTAAACCACTATTCCCATCATGCACACTTAATAAACCACTATTCCCATCATCAACACTTATTAAACCACTATTCCCATCATGCACACTTACTAAACCACTATTCCCATCATGCACACTTGTTAAACTACTATTCCCATCATGCACACTTACCACTATTCCCATCATGCACACTTAATAAACCACTATTCCCATCATGCACACTTACTAAACCATTATTCCCATCATCCACACTTATTAAACCACTATTCCCATCATGCACACTTACTAAACCACTATTCCCATCATGCACACTTGTTAAACTGCTATTCCCATCATGCACAGTTACCACTATTCCCATCATGCACACTTAATAAACCATTATTCCCATCATGCACACTTAATACACCACTATTCCCATCATGCACACTTACTAAACCACTATTCCCTTCATGCACACTTACTAAACCAATATTTTCATCATGCACACTTACTGTGGTATATAAGAAGGGATTTGTTTGTCTTAATTCATCCCGGTGGCCTTGGAAAAACCTAGGTGGTCCATTAAATTCTTGTTCACCTGTGCACACTTTGAAGTCACCTGGTGCACAGCAGCTTTCTGGTACCCGTTGATTTTGACCTTCTGCAAAGTTTGGGAAGAAAATAAGTAAGCAATAAACCATAACTGCATTTGCCAAGCTATAACGCAGAAGAATTTTCAGGAGAAAGTCTATTCACTTTTTATACTGACCACTAATCTTACCAGTATTTGATCCATCAAGCTTTATTCCTATACTTAAACGAGTAATTGAATATTGCTACTTACTTTTGACACCTGACCATTTAGTCTTTGATGTGTAGTACATCCATGAGTCAAATGATGTCACATTGCCCACTACACCACAACATTGAAGCTGTGAAATTTAAGTCATAAGAAATAGCTTTAAATCAGGAGATGGGATGAAAACACATCAAGTATCAAACCATCAGAAGACAAAGTACATAATGTCTTTTTTGGTTGTTACCATTCTCATTATTAACTTTGTTCATACTCAATAGCATTTTTGTTTTAACAATCTCATAAACAAATTATCCTGGGACTAACTGGACAACTTTTATCATTTCAGCGCTGTGTCAATACAAATTTTGCATAATAACATAACATTTTTTTTTAAATGAGAAGAAACAAAACTAACCTGACGTTGCATAGCATCCCAGGCATCTGTTATCCTTTTGTTTTCTGCATTTGTTCGAACCTCAAAACCATAGTTAATAGATAAAGTATCTCGCATTCGCCCTTGAATTTTTGTGGCCAGCTAAAATTAAAGAATATAAATAATTAACATATATAGCGGGCTGAAAAAAAATACAGTGCTTAAAGGACAGAAACTGACATATATGTACGTTGATTTACCATATATGGGTAATGCAGTGTTTCCCATATTGAGTGAACCTTAGCAGGAGGGCAGATTAAAAATTAATTGGGGACATTTACTCTCCAAGGTAGGAAATATATTTTTGTCAGTGCTTGGCGGATCTTCGCAGTAGAACACACCCTCCTTTAACAATAACCACAAGTCGGCATCAGAAGGTGTAAGATTGGGAGAAAGGCAGCACAAATAATTCTCTAATATGAATACTTTTTCCCTCCACAGAGAAAACCATTTCCAACAACTGAAATGCACTACTTCCATGTGAGTTGGAGATGTGCAAATCTCTGTATTTTAATAAAAACATACAAATTTAATTGCTAAATTTGTTAATCTTCAGATTTTCTTTTACTTCCATGTAGATTAGCAAAAAGCACTCTGCTCTTTTATTTCAATGTAGATTTGCAAATAGCACTCTGTCATCACAATAAAACACCATGAAAATGTCTGCATGCTCAAGTTTGTAAGAAATTACTTAAAGCAAGTTCTAGACAATATCATCCATTGATCTTCTTCCATTGTTTTAAATAAAAAAAATAATGTAGGGCAACTCCTGTGACAGAAAATTTTCACCATAACTTAAAACTTAATTAACAAATTTATTAAAACCCAAAGATACCTTGTGAAACTTTTAGCCAATCGTAGGCTTGTCTATTTTTATAAATGATAATTAACACCTAAACAAACTTTTATATTCAAGTTAGGAATTCATAATTTAAAAAAAAAATACAATTTTTTTTACTTTTATGAACCCCTAATGTGCGGATGGTGCTTACCTCACTTCTAAAAAAAAAGGCCAATCCACAGGCTGCTCCTAATACAATGAGAACAATGGCTAATGTTGTTCCATACTGTAGAGAGAAAATAATGTACAAATTTAAAACAGGAACACATATGCTCTCAATCATTTAGGCAACTCTAAAATATGCAATGCTGAGTTTGAAAAATGATCCCCCCCCACCCAAAAAAAAAAAAAGTCTTACTTTTAGCTTTGATATGAAATTTAACTTGTAAAAAACTGAATATTCGAGTTTATTTTGTAAAAATTATAAGACATGAAAAACTAAACATCAAATACTTACAAAGGAGAGCACACATTTGTCTTCACGTATAGTACCACAGCAACCACAGAAAGCAAGAAGTGCTACAGCACCGCCACCTGCTATCAATAAGTATGTAGTGACTTCATACAACTGGTTGCCTACAATGGGGGTGACTTTCCTTGCCCCAAAGTCTGTGACAAGCAGCCAGATTCCAATCCCTAATGCTGCACATCCAACTATCTGAACAGACAAAAAAATTTACTTGAAAATGAATGTTATTTTTCTGATATTTTAATTTATTTGCTTAGGCATTTGTAAAAAAAAATTAAGAACAGAAGAAAACACAAGGTTGTTATTTTAATTAAAATACATAGGCTACTTTTTTTAAATTCATAAACATTATAAGTAATGTGAAATTATTTAAATGAAGCTTGATATAAAATTGAGTGAAATATCTGTTGATTATTTAAGTTAAAATTAAAATTATACCAAACTTACCAATATAAATACATTATAGCAGTGCAGAGTTCCCCTTAAACAAGTAACACATCCATCCTCATGCTGTCTTCTTCTGGCTGAGGATGTTGTGCTGCGAGCTGAGCGGTTGCTCCTTTGCCTCTTCAGAGGCTGAAAAAGATAAAGAAAATGTGCAATTCACATAACTGTTTTATGATTCAAATTAAGCATAAATATCTTTGTTTACCAGGTAATATTTTTTGTTTGTAAAATAATGTTTCTGGTTGTAACATAGTGAGGATAAAAAAATGTCATCAAAATAACAGAAACACTTTCCAACAGTAACTAATCGATAATCTTTCCAATAGAGTTGATTACATGCCAATGAAAAAACCCAGATGATTTATAAATTTTGTAAGGTTCCAAACTTTTTGAAATAAAATTTCTTTCATGAAAAACACAAATACAGTTATAAAGTCTTAACACAATAGTAATATATAATTTGGTATAGGGACTATAAATATATTTTTTTAAAAACAACTGAAGAGTCTAAAACGGAATGTATTATACCTGGGGTGGGCAAACTTTGTATGCGTAGGGCCACATTGACAAATGAAAAGCTATTGAAGGGCCGAATACAAATTATGCCATTTTAGTATTACATTACCAAGGTCAAGGACTGTTCACAAAAATAGAAAATTGGAAAGAAATTTTATAAAAATGTTAAACCCATCATAAGGGTACATGAAATACAACAAGATAACTTAAAAACCAAGAAATTTTTTTTTATTCCTAAATGCCCTCGGGGGCCGCATAACATCAGTTGCTAGGCCGCATGTTTGCCCACCAGTGTATTATACCATTTTAAAGAAAAAAGATATTCCACAATCAATAATCATTATTCAAAATATTAAATCATAAAAATATAGGCATATTCAAATGATTGACGGAAACAACTATTAATGCAAAGTTGCAATACCAAAATCAGAGGCCAACACAAAAAAAGACAGTCTTTGACTTTGACTCTTGTACTTATTTAAGTAATTAAAATCAATGGAAAAATTATTTAAAAATCAACAAAAGATTGTAATTGTAAACATTTTAAATTTCCAATAGCTAGGATACCTGTCGACTCATTCCTTCTATGTGCATTGTGGCATTAGCGAGGGTCTGAAATAATTTAATTTGTTGAAAACCATATTGCTGTACTGTAATGAGGCTATTTTAAGCATTGAATCAGGAGGCTGATGTTTATTGTTAAAATAAAAAATAACTCTTATTTTTAAAAATAATCAATTAAAAATTTTCAGTTAGATTAAAAATATAATTATTGTGCATTCTATTTTACTTAGGCATAATTTATTAATTAGGCCCCAGGCTAAGTATGATGAATTGAATTTAAAATATCAGTCAGTTATTAACTAATAATAATAATATAAAAAACCTATACCTATTACTGTTATGGCCTATATAATATATTATATTCTATATTAAAACAACAAAAGTCATAAAGTCAGTCTAAAAAAATTAATATTATTTTTAAAAGGCCTACAATGGCTTGCCTGATATCTAGTAATATGCTAATCTATGCTAGGCAATGTCAATATATAGCTTAAGATTATTTATTTATAATAATTTATATGCTAATTCTAATTGTTAACTTTTGCCTATCTTTGCCCTTTGTTTATGAGTTTATGGATTTGGTCTGTATTTTTTTGAGTTTGGAGGGCTAATATTAAGGACGGCTGCCACGGTGTTTATTATAGTTTATAGTTGCAGTGAATTAGGGTTTAGGTTAGGTTGAGGGATCGATTTAGGGTACAGGCTAAGCATAGGGATCGATTTATGGATACATTCCTGAAATTCGATAAAATAGTGGCAATCGTCCTTAAAATTTACCCATTTTCGTTATAAGCCCTTTCTATTATTTCAATTAATTACAAAATAAAAAAAAACAACCTGAGTTAGTTCATCCAGAACTTCCGAAGGAAGTATTTGCATCAAGCCAGCAGTGCCTGAAACTAGCCTTCCACGACTTCTATTAATTTTTGCGGTACGAGGATATCCTGCGGCTACGGGCATGGTGAGATCCATGACAGAGTATTTTTCAGAGGAGTTGATTTATATTTTATGTTTTCAACATAGTAATCACGAACATATATAATTATTATTATTTATACATGCGCTAAAGACTAAACTTTCGAATATTCCATGGTTTATTGTATCAATTTGTAAAAATTACTATCAGCACTAATAAAACTCCACATTTTTCAACCTTCCTTATGAAAATAAAATTTATAATAACTTGGAGATTATGAACGAAACAAAACTCATCGGCACACCATTTAAAAAAAAGAAAAGAAAAAAGTCAAGGTCTGAATGTCAACTGCTGTTAATTAAATAGTTGCTATGCAGCCTGTGTGCTCTAAGTGTTAGGCAAGGGTGATTAACCAGAAGCTAATTATCTAGCTAGACAAATGAGTCTTGTTCGTAAATAACAGTAAACAAAGTAGGGCGATTGATAAGAACTATCATAGTTGTTAAGGCCTTCTGTACGATGGTGACGTTATGGGTATAACTGATGTAGGACAGGTGCAATTCTAAATATAATAATGATAAGAATTAGGCTCTAGCCTCAGCACAAAGTAGTTATGAATTATGTAAAATTTTCATTAATAAAACGATGTGTTGGTGTTCAATCAAATCAAATGAATTCACCATTTAAAACACAGACATATTGAGAATGAATATTGAATCTTGAACTCCTTTTCACACTAAACTTAATAACGTAACTTTAAAGGCGCAAGGAAAAAAAAAATTGTCCATTAGTAGTTACGCCCTCCACCCCCGCCCCAAGCTTACATACAAGATCCCCTATAACACCACATGCCATTACAATTTCAACAAATCGTCCACTTCCAGGAGGTTGCCATTTTGGTTCCTGGGCTTGGGTCTGTAAAAGCATCCATGTAACTATTTACACATTTCATTTCTGTCCAGCGGAGTCTGTGCATCATTAGGATTGGCCAGAAGATCTCAGTCCATTGGCTTACGCAGGGACGCCCCATACCACTCCCCGTTATTGACGTACATGGTGCAATTCAACCTGACACAGAATTGCGGGACGGGTAGGTGAGACGAAATGACAAAGGGAAGGGTTGAGGAGATATGATGCGGTGACCTGGAGATAACCCCTGCTTTGGCGAGGACACCTCATTTGTTAAAATACGACCCCGGTGTAAAGGAGAAGACACATTAACTTAAACAGATCGATTTGTGTCCTGAACAACAAATGCTTGCAATATTCTGTCATTGAATGGTTTTTACTCGTGAAGGAATGTATAAGGTAAATCAAGATCTGTCTGCATTTACAAAAAAAATATAATACAATAGAAAACAACGTCAGAATGTAAGACAGACAAAGTATGACACACGTGTCAGACAGAAACACCATACCTGAATAGTGCTAGACAGTCATACATGTCAGAAAGATAAACTATGACAAAACATTATCAAACAGAGAAGCTGTAACACAACCCTATCAAACATAGAATCTGTAACACAACGCTATCAAACATAGAAGCTGTAACACAACTCTATCAAACAGAGAAGCTGTAACACAACCCTATCAAACATAGAATCTGTAACACAACGCTATCAAACATAGAAGCTGTAACACAACTCTATCAAACATAGAAGCTGTAACACAACCCTATCAAACATAGAAGCTGTAACACAATCCTATCAAACATAGAAGCTGTAACACAACCCTATCAAACATAGAAGCTGTAACACAACCCTATCAAACCTAGAAGCTGTAACACAATCCAATCAAACCACGTGAAAAGAGTTGTAGCTGTAGATTGCCACAGTACTACTTATGTGCGTCTAATGTTGCTAAATCAGTGAGCGAAAGGACGTTTTCATCAAAGTTATACAGTTCATATAATTCATCAGCATGTAACATTGTTACAATATATCATTATGAAGAAATAAAGAAAGTCCTCAGCCAAATAAATGAGTAAATTCAAAGAACCATAATAAGCCTACTTTTTTTTTTTTTATACTGATATGTTATATTTTAAAAAAATGTATTAATAAGAGTAATGCAAAGCAACGAAGGGAGGTAACGCCTTTCAACAGGACCAAGTATCCAAGCAGAAGCCTGAAGAGCTTGGTGTTAGTACAAGGAAGGGGAGATAATGACTGGACAGTTCGTATTATGGAATCATTCAGTTCGATTAACTTCAATAACCAGCTGATCAACACATCCGTCTCTTTACAATAGGATCAGAGAACACAGACAAGATGGAAAGACGAACTGATAGAATCTATAGGATCAGAGAACACAGACAAGATGGAAAGACGAACTGATAGAATCAATAGGATCAGAGAACACAGACAAGATGGAAAGACGAACTGATAGAATCAATAGGATCAGAGAACACAGACAAGATGGAAAGACGAACTGATAGAATCAATAGGATCAGAGAACACAGACAAGATGGAAAGACGAACTGATAGAATTTATAGGATCAGAGAACACAGACAAGATGGGAAGACGAACTGATAGAATCAATAGGATCAGAGAACACAGACAAGATGGAAAGACGAACTGATAGAATCAATAGGATCAGAGAACACAGACAAGATTGAAAGACGAACTGATAGAATTTATAGGATCAGAGAACACAGACAAGATTGAAAGACAAACTGATAGAATTTATAGGATCAGAGAACACAGACAAGATGGAAAGACAAACTGATAGAATTTATAGGATCAGAGAACACAGACAAGATGGAAAGACGAACTGATAGAATTTATAGGATCAGAGAACACTGACAAGATGGAAAGACGAACTGATGGAATTTATAGGATCAGAGAACACAGACAAGATTGAAAGACGAACTGATGGAATTTATAGGATCAGAGAACACAGACAAGATTGAAAGACAAACTGAAAGAATTTATAGGATCAGAGAACACAGACAAGATGGAAAGACGAACTCATAGAATAGAAGGAAAAAACATTTTGTTGGTAGGAAAATCCTTCAAGAATTGTGATATTTGGAAGTTGTTTTAATTTAAAAAATCGATGATGCAAGTGAGTCAAGAGGAAGAGAGAAACAAAACAATGGGATAATCAGAGCCTGGAGAATTGGAAAATAATTAGATTAATGAGAGAAGGGGTCAGGTACAAGATTTGAGGACCATTGGTCTAGAAATAACCACCAAAATAACGTCACAGTCCATGGGTTGTCCAGAGATTCCATTAAATTTTCGGGTCTTAGCTCATAAACTATTCAGCCTGTCCATGATTTCATTACCGTTGTGCACAAATCCTGCGGGACGTGGCTGCGATGGGCAAACAGACATTCTCTCTCTTTAGAAACCCTGTTGACATTTCCCACATATACCCGTGAGGTGGCCGTAGTGGTCATTGTATATGCACTAGTGACTGTACAAAAACTGTCCATGTACAAAAACTGCCAGTGTACAAAAACTGTCATTGTTAAAATATGTGAATGTACAAAAACTATAATTGTACAAAAACTGTAATTGTACAAAAACTACAAAAACTGACATGTACAAAAAATTACATTGTACGAAAACTGACATTGTGCAAAAACTGACTTTGTACAAAAACTGACATTGTACAAAAACTGACATTGTACAAAAACTGACATGTACAAAAACTGACATGTACAAAAACTGACATGTACAAAACTGACATGTACAAAAACTGACATTTGTACAAAAACTGACATTGTACAAAAACTGACATTGTACAAAAACTGACATGTACAAAAACTGACATTGTGCAAAAACTTACATGCACAAACACATTAATTTTACACAATTGCCGTCGTACAAAATGTGTACGCAAACTGTCATTATACACAAAATGATATTGTATACAATATGTGGTCTCGAAATAAATAGTGGTCAAATGTTTAGAAACTGTGCTCCTCTGGAAGATGCGGTCAGTGTTCTGTGTACCCTACCCATATGTCGGTCAGTGTTCTGTGTACCCTACCCATATGTCGGTCAGTGTTCCGTGTACCCTACCCATGTGGCGGTTTATGTTCTGTGTACCCTACCCATATGGCGGTCAGTGTTATGTGTATCCTACCCATATGGCGGTCAATGTTATGTGTATCCTACCCATATGGCGGTCAGTGTTCTGTGTAGAGTGTCAAGACGTATCCCTACAATCAATGAGAGTGCTCAACTCTAGATACGCTACCAGTTGCATGTGAAAGACTTATTCGGGTGTATTTATATGAATGATATAAACTATGCATTTAGATTACACATCATCGGGCAACACAATTTTATTACACTACTTCAGTCAATACATTTAGCTTACATATTATAGCAAATTACATTGAGTGTACATTTCCTTAAATAAAAATATTTTTATTTTCACAAATTATCTGTTAAATTATAACCATTTAATGTTGGTTTCTTGTTTCTAATTGTGTCCTCTCACTAAAAACATGTCTGAATTTGAGGGCAAATTTGACAATCAGAAATGTTCACCGTTATATGTGTGTACAGTGTACATTGCGTCATGTACTGAATGGTGAGCCAAGATGCTGTAGCGTGCCAACTTTGCGTGCTGAGCCCGTCCTGGACAATGGCAGAGATGAGATGTGAGGCTTACTGGCGCTCTACACGTCTAAAGCTGTGTTCATGATGGCGTGTCTAAGGTTTAGTCGACATGGTTAAACGACCGATTCAAACTCAGGCCAAATCCCGAGTTAGTCTCTCTCGTTGCTCTAATCGGCTGTCATAGAGATCCCGTGATGAAATCGAGGCCCTGAACAAAATTCCTATCTAACATTTAGGAGGACTTTCTGCTATCGATGAGGTGGCGTCTGATCGGCCCCATATGATGCTGACGTCAGCCATCAGTAGGACAGAGATGACCTGGCCATTAGTAGGACAGAGATGATCTGGCCATCAGTAGGACATATATCATCAATGGCCATCAGTAGGACAGAGATGACCTGGCCATCAGTAGGACAGAGATGACCTGGTCATCAGTAGGACAGAGATGCCCTGGTCATCAGTAGGACAGAGATGACCTGGCCATCAGAAGGACAGAGATGACCTGGCCATCAGTAGGACAGAGATGACCTGGCCATCAGTAGGAAAGATAACATGGCCATCAGTACGACAGAGATAACCTGACCCTCAGAAGGACAGAGATGACCTGGCCACCAGTAGGACAGAGA
>CAXITT010000067.1:668128-709249 GCA_964033795.1 Lymnaea stagnalis
CAGAGATGACCTGGCCATCAGTAGGACAGAGATGACCTGGCAATCAGTAGGACAGAGATGACCTGGTCATCAGTAGTACAGAGATGACCTGGCCATCAGTAGGGCAGAGATGACCTGGCCATCAGAAGGATATAGATCATCTGGCCATCAGTAGGACAGAGGTCATATGGTCATCAGTAGGACAGAGATGATCTTGTCATCAGTTGGACAGAGATAACCTGACCATCAGAAGGACAGAGATGACCTGGCCATCAGTAGGACAGTGATGAACTGGCCATCAGTAGGACAGAGATGACCTGGCCATCAGTAGGGCAGAGATGACCTGGCCATCAGTAGGACAGAGATGACCTGGCCATCAGTAGGACAGAGATGACCTGGCCATCAGTAGTACAGAGATGACCTGGCCATCAGTAGGACAGAGATGACCTGGCCATCAGAAGGATATAGATCATCTGGCCATCAGTAGGACAGAGGTCATATGGTCATCAGTAGGAGAGAGATGATCTTGTCATCAGTAGGACAGAGATGACCTGGCCATCAGTAGGACAGAGGTGACCTGGCCATCAGTAGGACAGAGACGATCTGGTCATTCTGCTAACCTTTTTGGGTAGACCCACATGTATAAGGGATTGACAGATACAGAGAGACGGAGATTCAGATAGATATTATTAACTTTACGAGGCGTGTATTATTCTTTGTGTATTTGTGTGCTCATATTCCTAGCTATATACAGCAGGACACACATATTATTCCTAGCTATATACAGCAGGACACACATATTATTCCTAGCTATATACAGCAGGACACACATATTATTCCTACACAAAAGTTTGAACAAGCCGTTAAAATTATAGTAAAGTCTATTTATAGGCCACTTTGTCATATATGTTATGCTAGACATTTTTGTCGGATATGTTATGGTAGACATTTTTGTCAGATATGTTATGGCATACATTTTTGTCATATATATTACGACAAACATTTTTGTAATATATATTATGACAGACATTTGTCATAATTTGTTATGGCAGATATTTTTGTCATATATGTTATGGCATACATTTGTGTCATATTTGTTAAGGCAGACATTTTTAATTCCCCTTTCTCATTTATGACACCAGCTAACGCGTTACTTTGATCGTCTTTCTAGTTCCAACTTCAGAATTGAATTCTGCTTGAACTCTGTTGGCGGCCAAGTTGTTGAATAACCTTAAAGTGGGGTTTGGAAGACAACAGTGGTGGAGGGGTTAAGAAGTCATTGAACACGTGATTAGTTGCACGTGATTCCTTAGTGACATGGAGGAGGAGCCTTTGCTTAGTGGCTCGTGAGAATGACCATGGGGATATTGAATGGAGACGTTGAGGGGATGCAAACCAGGGAGAAGAATTCTAGGGCGGATCTGGTAGTGGAACATTATGAGACAGTGGTCCTCTATGAGACAGTGGTCCTCTATGAGACAGTGGTCCTCTACGGCGAAGATTCGGGGCGCACTGCCTGTGGGGAAATATGATGCAATAATAAATCCAGGTTTTTTACAGTCGTGGATTCAAACAGATGTTTTCTAGGACAATTCCCTTGCGCGGTAATTGGACAGTTTCAATAAGTAAAATGGTTTAGTTAAATTTGGTGCGATGACCCATTTTGATAGATTACATTCAAGAGGCCGTTTTAAAGATTAGC
Source organism: Lymnaea stagnalis (assembly GCA_964033795.1). Taxonomy (NCBI): domain Eukaryota; kingdom Metazoa; phylum Mollusca; class Gastropoda; family Lymnaeidae; genus Lymnaea; species Lymnaea stagnalis. The sequence continues at coordinate 669,810 of CAXITT010000067.1, forward strand.
CCAAATACTATCGCCCGACTTTGATGACAGTCACTTTAGAAACTATGACATAAATGTGTATGCTTACAGTTTTAACACTTATTTAACAATGTTTTTTGTTAACTCTAAGGACAATACTCTCAATCACAACGCTAAATTATATAACAATGTCACCAGGTACTCTCACACCCAGAGCGTCATTAAATATGTCCGTTCACTCTCTCATCAATTCAATAAATATTTATTGGGTGAATTTCCCGCAGCACAGGGGCGTCCTTTTGGTTAGATTCTCTGGGTGTCATACAATCATTGGCGGTGTGAGCTGGAGGCTGTACTATCATGACATTCACGGGCGACTCAGCCAGCCGATACAATTCATCATTTTGTTTGGCGCCCACTTCAGACAACGCTATCGCTAGTTTAGATTCACCCGACAGAGCAAGTTTACTGCAAGGGGAGGTAAGGAGTGTGAGGCGAAACTACAAAGATGCAGTCCCTTGTTTATGATGCCATGTATTATTCATGGGCCATAGGACAGCCAAGAACTATGGATGCGAACAATAAAACAGGTGTTGTAAATGTGGGTTGAAAAAAAAAAGGGGGCGGGGTATGGGTCCGGATTAAGGTGGATAGAGGATGTAGGTCCAGTTTGTGTGAGTGTGTGTCTATGTTTTCGCTGAGTAAAATTTAGATAAAGACGTAATTTGAAGAAAAGGAAATTGAATTTTTACTGTTATAGCTAACGCACAGCGTTGATTACCGCTACTTGGAACTCTGTGTGTGTATGTGTGTGCGTGCGTGTGTGTGTGTGTTAAGAGTTTTGTTTGTTTTTGTTTGTTTTGTTTTTTGGAAATTGGGGCGTGGCATTTCGTTATTTGACAATCCTATCCTTAATTTTCCACATAAAAGGTCAGATTGACATATTTCATAAGATCAAAAGCAGTGATTGAAAATTATTTTTAGAACAGTCAAAGTAACTCTCGTTTTGATACTGTTTGGTACCAGCACTTGACTTTATATTCAGTACAGTTTGGTACCAGCACTTGACTTTATATTCTGTACAGTTTGGTACCAGCACTTGACTTTATATTCTGTACAGTTTGGTACCAGCACTTGACTTTATATTCTGTACAGTTTGGTACCAGCACTTGACTTTATATTCTGTACAGTTTGGTACCAGCACTTGACTTTATATTCTGTACAGTTTGGTACCAGCACTTGACTTTATATTCTGTACAGTTTGGTACCAGCACTTGACTTTATATTCTGTACAGTTTGGTACCAGCACTTGACTTTATATTCAGTACAGTTTGGTACCAGCACTTGACTTTATATTCAGTACAGTTTGGTACCAGCACTTGACTTTATATTCAGTACAGTTTGGTACCAGCACTTGACTTTATATTCTGTACAGTTTGGTACCAGCAATTGACTTTAGATTCAGTACAGTTTGGTACCAGCAGTTGACTTTATATTCAGTACAGTTTGGTACCAGCACTTGACTTTATATTCAGTACAGTTTGGTACCAGCACTTGACTTTATATTCTGTACAGTTTGGTACCAGCAATTGACTTTAGATTCAGTGACAAAACATTCTACAACATGTTTATTAGATTTTAAGTCTTTTATTTAAATAATAATATATTTTTGAAAATTTGTATTTTAAAAAAAAAATCTGTTTAAAATTTAAATAATTATTCTAACCCGATTATCGTATCTTAGGAAATAGTAAAACAAAGTATGTGGATGCTTGAAATAGAAGGACAGGACAATAAAAGAAGAACGTTTCGGCCAAGTTCCTTCCTCGGCACACAGGACAAGAATGACAAGAAATAGAAACCAGTTTTAAAAACTTCAGTGTTTGCCAATGTTATTTCCGAAACGTTCTTCTTTGACCATCCCGTCTTCCCACCCGAGCTTCCTACAGACCTTGTTCTACTGTGTCCTTGACACAGCTTGGACGCAGTCCTTCATTTAATATCCTTTATCGTATGTTACAAATCAAGAATAGGAGCTGCTCATTCCTGCCCAAGACAATCAGGGACTGGAACCATCTTTCAAAAGGAACAGTTGAGGCGACAACACTAGACACATTTGTGTCTATTGCCTCAAGCCTTCAAACCCCTAGTGCATAATTTCCTCATCACCACCAGTAACAGAAACATTGCAAATCCCACCTACATGCATAGGAGCCAAAATGATCAATAAATTGATCGTGGGCCCTTAAGATATAGAAGAAGAAGAAGAACCCATAAAGGGATTCCGGTAATGGTTTAACATTCTTTATACAAATAAACATAAATAAAAAGGAAATGTAAGATTTAATCAGCGTAGAAGAACATTCTGAAGAAGACAACTCATCCATCAAATATTTGAAATATTTGTCAATGTTTTAACAATAGTGATGACGATGGCTTACATGTCCAAGCTCTTAACTTGTGATAACTATTTCCTATGTACAAAACAACAAACGCTGTCAATGAAATTAAATATTATATATTATGGTTATATTAAGTTTGATCCAATCTTAGTTGCCCTCCACAATGTCTACAGCTTTGTAATGGACACGGCGAGATAACACGTTGGATTGTGTTGCCACGGCAACCATAGGCAAAGCATGGGAGGAAAAATCAATGCAATTCATTAGGCTCTTAATCCGTACATCTTCCAGCCCTCCTCGAATGCGCTCCTTTTGTTTGGCGCTGACAGTCTGTTGCTGCAGCAGCCACAAAGCCACACATATTCACCGCCACAAAGCTACAGTGCACACCGTCAACCTTTTGTTAGGGAACTTAAAATGAAACATGTGTCAGTGTACGGATTTATGGCTTCACGGAAGTTGAGACGCCCAAATCGTTATTTAAAATGATCCCAGACTTATCAAAGGATATACCAGGTAGTTAAAAGCCAGTGTGTCTGCTAACTCATTTAACTTATCAAAGGATATACCAGGTAGTTAAAAGCCAGTGTGTCTGCTAACTCATTTAACTTATCAAAGGATATACCAGGTAGTTAAAAGCCAGTGTGTCTGCTAACTCATTTAACTTATCAAAGGATATACCAGGTAGTTAAAAGCCAGTGTGTCTGCTAACTCATTTAACTTATCAAAGGATATACCAGGTAGTTAAAAGCCAGTGTGTCTGCTAACTCATTTAACTTATCAAAGGATATACCAGGTAGTTAAAAGCCAGTGTGTCTGCTAACTCATTTAACTTATCAAAGGATATACCAGGTAGTTAAAAGCCAGTGTGTCTGCTAACTCATTTAACTTATCAAAGGATATACCAGGTAGTTAAAAGCCAGTGTGTCTGCTAACTCATTTAACTTATCAAAGGATATACCAGGTAGTTAAAAGCCAGTGTGTCTGCTAACTCATTTAACTTATCAAAGGATATACCAGGTAGTTAAAAGCCAGTGTGTCTGCTAACTCATTTAACTTATCAAAGGATATACCAGGTAGTTAAAAGCCAGTGTGTCTGCTAACTCATTTAACTTATCAAAGGATATACCAGGTAGTTAAAAGCCAGTGTGTCTGCTAACTCATTTAACTTATCAAAGGATATACCAGGTAGTTAAAAGCCAGTGTGTCTGCTAACTCATTTAACTTATCAAAGGATATACCAGGTAGTTAAAAGCCAGTGTGTCTGCTAACTCATTTAACTTATCAAAGGATATACCAGGTAGTTAAAAGCCAGTGTGTCTGCTAACTCATTTAACTTATCAAAGGATATACCAGGTAGTTAAAAGCCAGTGTGTCTGCTAACTCATTTAACTTATCAAAAGATATACCAGGTAGTTAAAAGCCAGTGTGTCTGCTAACTCATTTAACTTATCAAAGGATATACCAGGTAGTTAAAAGCCAGTGTGTCTGCTAACTCATTTAACTTATCAAAAGATATACCAGGTAGTTAAAAGCCAGTGTGTCTGCTAACTCATTTAACTTATCAAAGGATATACCAGGTAGTTAAAAGCCAGTGTGTCTGCTAACTCATTTAACTTATCAAAGGATATACCAGGTAGTTAAAAGCCAGTGTGTCTGCTAACTCATTTAACTTATCAAAAGATATACCAGGTAATTAAAAGCCAGCGTGTCTGCTAACTCATTTAACTTATCAAAGGATATACCAGGTAGTTAAAAGCCAGTGTGTCTGCTAACTCATTTAACTTATCAAAAGATATACCAGGTAGTTAAAGGCCAGTGTGTCTGCTAACTCATTTACCTTATCAAAGGATATACCAGGTAGTTAAAAGCCAGTGTGTCTGCTAACTCATTTAACTTATCAAAGGATATACCAGGTAGTTAAAAGCCAGTGTGTCTGCTAACTCATTCAACTTATCAAAAGATATACCAGGTAGTTAAAAGCCACTTTGTCTGCTAACTCATTTAACTTATCAAAAGATATACCAGGTAATTAAAAGCCAGTGTGTCTGCTAACTCATTTAACTTATCAAAGGATATACCAGGTAGTTAAAAGCCAGTGTGTCTGCTAACTCATTTAACTTATCAAAAGATATACCAGGTAGTTAAAAGCCAGTGTGTCTGCTAACTCATTTAACTTATCAAAGGATATACCAGGTAGTTAAAAGCCAGTGTGTCTGCTAACTCATTTAACTTATCAAAAGATATACCAGGTAGTTAAAAGCCAGTGTGTCTGCTAACTCATTTAACTTATCAAAGGATATACCAGGTAGTTAAAAGCCAGTGTGTCTGCTAACTCATTTAACTTATCAAAAGATATACCAGGTAGTTAAAAGCCAGTGTGTCTGCTAACTCATTTAACTTATCAAAGGATATACCAGGTAGTTAAAAGCCAGTGTGTCTGCTAACTCATTTAACTTATCAAAAGATATACCAGGTAGTTAAAAGCCAGTGTGTCTGCTAACTCATTTAACTTATCAAAGGATATACCAGGTAGTTAAAAGCCAGTGTGTCTGCTAACTCATTTAACTTATCAAAAGATATACCAGGTAGTTAAAAGCCAGTGTGTCTGCTAACTCATTTAACTTATCAAAGGATATACCAGGTAGTTAAAAGCCAGTGTGTCTGCTAACTCATTTAACTTATCAAAAGATATACCAGGTAGTTAAAAGCCAGTGTGTCTGCTAACTCATTTAACTTATCAAAAGATATACCAGGTAGTTAAAAGCCAGTGTGTCTGCTAACTCATTTAACTTATCAAAAGATGTACCAGGTAGTTAAAAGCCAGTGTGTCTGCTAACTCATTTAACTAATCAAAGGATATACCAGGTAGTTTAAAGCCAGTGTGTCTGCTAACTCATTTAACTTATCAAAGGATATACCAGGTAGTTAAAAGCCAGTGTGTCTGCTAACTCATTTAACTTATCAAAAGATATACCAGGTAGTTAAAAGCCAGTGTGTCTGCTAACTCATTTAACTTATCAAAAGATATACCAGGTAGTTAAAAGCCAGTGTGTCTGCTAACTCATTTAACTTATCAAAGGATATACCAGGTAGTTAAAAGCCAGTGTGTCTGCTAACTCATTTAACTTATCAAAAGATATACCAGGTAGTTAAAAGCCAGTGTGTCTGCTAACTCATTTAACTTATCAAAGGATATACCAGGTAGTTAAAAGCCAGTGTGTCTGCTAACTCATTTAACTTATCAAAGGATATACCAGGTAGTTAAAAGCCAGTGTGTCTGCTAACTCATTTAACTTATCAAAGGATATACCAGGTAGTTAAAAGCCAGTGTGTCTGCTAACTCATTTAACTTATCAAAGGATATACCAGGTAGTTAAAAGCCACTGTGTCTGCTAACTCATTTAACTTATCAAAGGATATACCGGGTAGTTAAAAGCCAGTGTGTCTGCTAACTCATTTAACTTATCAAAAGATATACCGGGTAGTTAAAAGCCAGTGTATCTATACCAGGTAGTTAAAAGCCAGTGTGTCTGCTAACTCATTTAACTTGGCTTTAACATTTACTTGTTTTCTAATGTTTACGTTCTAGATGTGAGTGGAAGAGAGGGGCAGATTGGGATCGAACCCTCGACTTGAGCATTACCAGCCCGAAGTACTAAGACATTCCTATTACTGCCTTTATTAGTATCACCAGACAAGACATTCATGTGACTGCCTTTATAAGCAAGCACCAGACAAGACATTCATGTGACTGCCTTTATAAGCCAGCACCAGACAAGACATTCATGTGACTGCCTTTATAAGCCAGCACCAGACAAGACATTCATGTGACTGCCTTTATAAGCCAGCACCAGACAAGACATTCATGTGACTGCCTTTATAAGCCAGCACAAGACAAGACATTCATGGAACTGTCTTTATAAGCCAGCACCAGACAAGACATTCCTCGCCATTAAGTGTGATAAGACAGTCACGTTTAATTGACTGAATAAGAAATGTGGCAAAAAGTTCAACATGATTAGCAGCAACTGCTTATCACCCTGGCACTGACCTTGACCCTGGCACTGACCCTGGCACTGACCCTGGCACTGACCCTGGCACTGACCCTAACCTTTGCACACTACAAACATCCCTGAAACAAAACCAGAACTTGCGCAAGTAAGCACAACAAGGGGACGTAAGAATAATGTGGGCAAATAACTAAAAAAAACTTGGGCAACTAACTGAAAACTTGGGCAAATAACTAAAGACTTGGGCAAATAACTAAAAACGTAGGCAAATAATTAAAAACTTGGACAAATAACTAAATCTTGGGCTAATAACCAAAAACTTAGGCAAATAACTAAAAACTTGGGAAATTAACAAAACGTGGCCTAATAACTAAAAAACGTGGGCAAATAACTAAGTTATGCTGGATATAATTGTGCAAACGATACAATCCAGAGGGAGGGACGCCTCTCTACGCTGTTGCTTACCTGAGGTTTTGTGACAGACAGCTCAGGTGCACGGCAGTGAAAATGATATTTTATATTATGATAAATGAAGCTCGTATAGCTCAAGCAGTGCACCACTATAGGTGCAAACAGAGTGCTTCACTAAAGGTGCACACATTACACCGACATGGCGGGGGGGGGGGGGGGGGCCCGGGGTTAAAAAACAAAAATTCAAAAAAAAAAAAAATTTTTTTTTTTTTTTTTTTTAAAAAAAAAATCCCCTTCCAACGTCCTGAGTCAATCTAGACACATGGAATTACCGAAATGTGGCTGTCTACTTGCAGTTGTGTCTCTATCGTCTGTGCGATCTCCGATAAACTATTCAAGTTGTTTTTGCTTTGACTATAGTTGACAAGTAGGATTCTGCCAGGAAGAAATTCTACCCACCATCCTTGCCCATCCCAAAGTCTTAAACAAGCGCGCGCCTTGTCTGCTATGATTCAACATGGGCCGGGTCAAATATAAACACAAGTTGACAAGATTATGATCAAGCTAATATTTGATTGTGTCTGGGTGAAATGATCAAATACGTCAAAAACAACGCTACAAGCCAGCCATTTCGGTTTGTCTACAACCGAAATAATGTCTTTTATCTGACGGGATGCCATCGGTACACGGCTGCCATCTTGCATCCTCGAGACGTCACGACTTGCAGATACTTTTTAGCCATTCGGTGAGTCGCGTCAGCCATTTTGTAGTGTCTTCATTTATTGAACAGGTGTATGGCAGTGTCTTCATTTATTGAACAGGTGTATGGTAGTGTCTTCATTTACTGGACAGGTGTATGGTAGTGTCTTCATTTATTGGACATGTGTATGGTAGTTTCTTCATTTATTGAACAGGTGTATGGTAGTGTCTTCATTTATTGAACAGGTGTATGGTAGTGTGTTCATTTATTGGACAGGTGTATGGTAGTGTCTTTATTTATTGAACAGGTGTATGGTAGTGTCTTCATTTATTGAACAGGTGTATGGTTGTGTCTTCATTTATTGAACAGGTGTATGGTAGTGTCTTCATTTTTTGAACAGGTGTATGGTTGTGTCTTCATTTATTGAACAGGTGTCTGGTAGTGTCTACATCTATTGAACTCCGTGAAAGGGGGCGACTGGCTGGCTGAAGGAATTGGATCACTTGAACGTTTGAAGATGGGGGGGGGGGGGGCTGGAGGAAAAAAAAGGGATTTGAAGATGGGGGGGGGGGGCGCTGGAGGAAAAAAAAGGGACGCGCTGGAGACAGAGGGGGCGCTGGAGAAGGGGGGGGTGTTAAGATAACATTTTGTAAGCTTCTTGGGTTTTTAAGTCCCCCCACCCCAACCAAAAATATCTATATATTAAAAATATATTATAATAATAAAGATTATTTAAAAATAACGCTTCATCCCCAAGGCTCGAAGCGCGGTACATACCACATTGAAGTACAAAATTCAACATTACAAAACTACATACCCGTTCCAAGTCTTACATGTCTTGCAACCATAAACAACACAGGCCAATATACATCTAAAAGACAATAGCTAGATAGACAACATCGATTACTAATTGTATTTTCCTTATCTCCCATGAGACATTCAACTGGCGATTCATCGATGATTCGCCGCGGTTTCTATTGACAATATTGCTCTCATACATAAAATCAACCTTTGTTTTAGGCCTTGAAGATTTTATGAATAAATACCAATCAATTATATACAAGAAGAAAATAGGATGATCCTTTTAGTTGGAAATTGCTTTAAATATGAGCGGAATTGGAACCTTTGGAGGAATTATTCTGATATAATCTCCATGGCTTTAAATATAAGAGGAATTGAAACCTTTGGAGGAATTATTCTGATATAATCTCCATGGCTTTAAATATAAGAGGAATTGAAACCTTTGGAGGAATTATTCTGATATAATCTCCATGGCTTTAAATATGAGCGGAATTGAAACCTTTGGAGGAATTATTCTGATATAATCTCCGAGCTTATATAGAGGTAAATAAAAATGATTTCTACATTATATAAAATCTGAAATGGATTTGTGTACAAGTCACTCATTGTCTGACTATTTCTGAAAGTCCCAGCTCCACACTTGACCATCTCGTACCTCATCCTTCGTGATCCACTGGGTTAGCACGAAAGTAAACAAGTACCTAGTTGTTAAACAGACCTTCAAAATGATGTGTTTTTTTTTTTTTTTTAAATGTTAAACAAAAATTTCAGACAAATCGTGACAGATCCGCTTTGTTGAATCCAACGTTGAGAAGGAGGATGTATTGACTTAGGAATATCAACTATGATTACACAACAAAGAACGTGACGTGGCACTGCACGATGTACATACGATCAAGTTGACGAAATGATCTCTCACTTAGACGGAAACTAATTGACGGAATAATCATCAAGGCAAACACCAGCTTTATTGGCAGGTTTGGTGCCAAAATAACACATAAAATGCTCCATCACAACATCAACAGAAAATAATGTTTGTAAAACAATACAACATAACAATACAATATAACAATACAGCATAACAAAAATATATAACAATACAATATAACAATACAGCATAACAATGCAATATAACAAAACAACCAAGAAATCAAGACAAGCATCGAAGCTATAATTGCACACAGAACTTACAACGTATCGATTCTGTTAATTCTGAAGTATCGCGATGATCCGAGTCAACCAAGATATGGATTGTTTTAGAGTTTATTTTTAGTTGTGTGTAACCTTGAGGGACAGGGTCTAGTTGTATGTAACCTTGACAGACATGGTCTAGTTGTGTGTAATCTTGGTAGGGTCTAGTTGTATGTAACCTTGACAGACATGGTCTAGTTTGTTATCTTGACATACAGGGTCTAGTTGTGTGTAGCCTTGGCAGGGTCTAGTTGTGTGTAACCATGGCTGAGTCTAGTTGTGTGCAACATTGTCAAGATCTAGTAATGTGTGTATCCTGGCAGGGTCTAGTTGTATGTATCATTGGCAGGGTCTAGTTGTGTGTATCATTGGCAGGGTCTAGTTGTGTGTATCATTGGCAGGGTCTAGTTGTGTGTATCATTGGCAGGGTCTAGTTGTGTGTATCATTGGCAGGGTCTAGTTGTGTGTACCATTGGCAGAGTCTAGTTGTGTATATCATTGGCAGGGTCTAGTTGTGTGTACCATTGGCAGGGTCTAGTTGTGTGTATCATTGGCAGGGTCTAGTTGTGTGTACCATTGGCAGAGTCTAGTTGTAAGCAACCTTGGCAGGATCTAGTTGTGTGTATCATTGGCAGAGTCTAGTTGTGTGTACCATTGGCAGGGTCTAGTTGTGTGTACCATTGGCAGGGTCTAGTTGTGTGTATCATTGGCAGGGTCTAGTTGTGTGTATCATTGGCAGGGTCTAGTTGTGTGTACCATTGGCAGAGTCTAGTTGTAAGCAACCTTGGCAGGATCTAGTTGATCGTAGGTCGAGTTTTGTTTGGGCATGGTGACAAACACATAGAGAGCAGTGGAACCATTAAAAAAAACACAATGGTAAGGAGAGAAGACATTTTTTTAAACGTGATTAAATAATATAAGCTAAATGTTACATAATATTTTATTTGAACAATATCTGACTGTGTAAAAAACAAAGATATCTAAGCTCAACAAATCGCATGGCAACATCTTCGGACAGAACGCTGTCTGTGCAGCAGGGAAGCACCGCCTCGTAGTATCACCCTTAAGAAGCGGCAAGGTATCGTTCAGTATCTAATCAGCCGAAGCTCGGGTTGTTTAACATGGGTACACCGGCAACCGGTTCACCTGTTCAGGTGAGACAACCTACTTCCCGGTAGCATTTTTTGATGTCATTGCCTCTTTAATTATTTTCAATGCACGATTCAAATACGAACACAGGTCCATCACCCGCGTCTCTGTCTCGCTTGCTTCCTACAAAACTTCCGCGAGTAATTCATCCCTACAACGAGCCTGGGGGTGATCCGTCACGTCCTTTACACCCCCCTCCCCCACCCCCGTTTTCCCCATTGGATCAACCCAAAGAGCGGAGTTACTTTTTTAAAAAAATGGAGGAGGGCGGGGGTATAGGGGGAAAAAAAAGTTTTGAGAGGACATTCTTCATGTCTGTTTTTACTCTGAAAATGTCAAAGAGTTCAAAGTTTAGGGTCAATAGCAACTTTTGAACGACAGAAAACATCCCAGACATTGTTATCTTACAGTTAACTTTTAACACATGGCCACGCTGAAAGGTCGTATGAGTCCCGCAATAGTCTCGTAAAATATGAACCGTTTAAAAGACCTCATCGCCTCAACATGACATATCGCCTTGGTTAGACCTATAGACCTGCACTTCAATTTAAACTTCCTGTAGGCCTCCACAAGAGGATAACATCCTTGTGACGTATAGTAGGTCAAGTGAGCCAACAGCATCTTTATTGAGATATCAACGAATTTACAAATCAGACCTAACCAAAGTTTTCATCTTTGAAAATATACAAGAAAAGAATGGGAAAAAAAGTTAAGGGGCATACTATTAATTATACAATTTGTGTAATATTTACTATATAGAAATATAATGTACTTATTCTAGTAGCTCTTTTTAACTCACTGACATTAATAAATTCAAACACCCTTTACATCTGCTGCTGGAATTCAAACACCCTTTACATCTGCTGCTGGAATTCAAACACTCTTTACATCTGCTGCTTGAATTCAAACACCCTTTACATCTGCTGCTGGAATTCAAACACCCTTTACATCTGCTGCTGGAATTCAAACACTCTTTACATCTGCTGCTGGAATTCAAACACTCTTTGCATCTGCTGCTTGAATTCAAACACTCTTTACATCTGCTGCTTGAATTCAAACACCCTTTACATCTGCTGCTGGAATTCAAACACTCTTTACATCTGCTGCTTGAATTCAAACACTCTTTACATCTGCTGCTTGAATTCAAACACTCTTTACATCTGCTGCTGGAATTCAAACACTCTTTACATCTGCTGCTTGAATTCAAACACTCTTTACATCTGCTGCTTGAATTCAAACACTCTTTACATCTGCTGCTGGAATTCAAACACCCTTTACATCTGCTGCTGGAATTCAAACACCCTTTACATCTGCTGCTGGAATTCAAACACTCTTTGCATCTGCTGCTGGAATTCCAACATTTAACTGAATTCTTTCATTCTCTTTTCCTTTTTCCTCGTTTAAAAATCTTTCTTTCTTTTTTCTTCCCATTAAGCAAAGCTTTGAATAAATAAATCTTTCCGACATTGATTTTGTATAGGAAACGTTTCTTCGGGACTTCTCGCGCGAGAATTCAAGTGCGCGAGAGTTTAAGTGAAAAGAGAGAAGCAGGCTCTGAGCAAACTAAAATAAATACGAAACAAATATTGCACTAAACGTCTGTTTTGTTATTACTTTTTAAAAAATCCATCTGAGATCGCATCACGGAGAACTTGGCATCACGGAGAAATTGGCACCACGGAGAACTTGGCATCAGGGATAACTTGGCATCAGGGAGAACTTGGCATCAGGGAGAACTTGGCATCAGGGAGAACTTGGCATCAGGGAGAACTTGGCATCAGGGAGAGCTTGGCATCAGGGAAAACTTGGCATCAGGGAAAACTTGGCATCACGGAGAACTTGGCATCAGGGATAACTTAGCATCAGGGAGAACTTGGCATCAGGGAGAGCTTGGCATCAGGGAGAACTTGGCATCAGGGAGAACTTGGCATCAGGGAGAACTTGGCATCAGGGAGAACTTGGCATCAGGGAGAACTTGGCATCAGGGAGAACTTGGCAGAAATCGCGTCTAAATCGATAACTTCTCCGATAAGTATTGATTTCAAAATTACTTCAATATTTAATAATTTCTATACAAATATTTAATATTTCAGCATTCAAACAAATAAATGATAGATTCAAGTTTATCGTTGTAATCCGGTAGTCGGCGGTGTAAAGCTGGATTCGAATACACTTTTTTTTTTCTGTCAGGGAATTCTGATGGAACTTTTGGAGTAAAATGTTAGATTTGATCTGACCGCTTCAGCATTGCAATAAAATCAAACAGCAAGAAAAATGACGAGATTCTGTTAACGATTACAGCAAGAAAGCACGTGAAGGATAACAACACGATCACGCACAGCGATAACATTTTTGTGGTATGGATCTCGGCTCGTGCTCGACAGCAGCAAATTACGTTATCTTGTCACAAGAACAAAACTTCACCACCCAATCGAGCCAGGCAAGTTGAGACGAGAGAATAGCGCCCCCCCCCCCTTTTCCCAAACCCCGCCCCGAAGGCCCCCAGACACGAGCATGTTTCAGGACTCGTTTTCAAAGCCCAATTCACAGACCGGGACGAGTGGCGAACAAATTTAATGATGGAGAAAATAAGACAGCAAATTCGATCTCTTTGAATTTGTTTGTAAACCTTCAGAAGAACGCTTCGACATGATAGATGGGGTACTAAAGACAGGTTGGTGCTTATACCTTTTGACCAGACATGCCTATACTAATTCTATGAACTAACACCCGGCAGTGTAAATACACAATTTATCATTTCCATCAGTTCTTCCCTGTGGCACTGCCCAGTGAACTCCACCACCCTAGGAGATATTGAAAGATATTGTATTGATTGCACCAGGTATATTAATCTCACTTTTCTCTGTAGCCTCTTACCGAGTGACACGTTTCACTGAGTGAGGTCATCAAGCACAACAGCCATAAGATGTGCACGAGGAGGTCTTCAGATGTGCACAAGAAGGCCCATCAGATGTGCACGAGAAGGTCCAACAGATCTGAACAAGAAGTTTCATTAGGTATCATTGACTGGGAAAGTGGGGGTGGACGACTCAGGTAAAATCTACTTGGGGGTGGGGGGCGACTCACGTATCATTGACTTGGGGGGGGGGGGGCAAGATTCAGGTATAACTGATCTCAAACCACAGAAGAAGACAAACAAATCAAATTTAAAAATTAAATTAAAAGAAAAAAAGTTCACTAGGGGGGGGGGGGCGAGTCAGGAATGAGTGCGGGGGGGGGGGGGGGGCAAGATTCAGGTATAACTGATCTCAAACCACAGAAGAAGACAAACAAATCAAATTTAAAAATTAAATTAAAAGAAAAAAAGTTCACTACAATAATGTAACTGAGCCTAACACATTTCTCCTAGACTCGAGGTACAGCCTAACACATTTCTCCTAGACTCGAGGTACAGCCTAACACATTTCTCCTAGACTCGAGGTAGAGTCTAAAACATTTCTCCTAGACTCGAGGTACAGCCTAACATATTTCTCCTAGACTCGAGGTACAGCCATATAATTCGTTTCAGCTTTTCTTTTGTTTCATTAGTGTGTCATTGTATCATTAGTGTGTCATTATTGTGTCATTAATGTGTCATTGTTGTGTCATAATTGTGTCATTATTATTATGTCCATTGTGTTTGTTTTTTTCTGTCAACTCCCTTTAAAAAATATATTTTCTAGATTCGCTAATAGTGGGCAACCAATAAGGCAAATCAGTAAACAACCAACCAACAAACAACCACCAAACAACCAACAAACAACCATCAAACAACCAACCAGCAACCATCAAACAACCAACAAACAACCTTGATATTAGGAACTTAGGATGTTGATTTGTGCGTATCGAGACAGATCAAATTTTCACAGGGAGATGGTATCTATCTTTGACGACCATTCCAACATTAACTGAGGCGATGACACCCGGGTTTCTTACCACGTCCAATATGTATAACGATGCTAATATGTAGGCAGAGAAAGGGCCATCTATGTTCACCCATTAGGGCCTTCAGTTGGAAGAATCCTGAATTCGGGATAGAGTGGGTTGGCGCCGTGCCCTAATTGACAGAAAGCCGCACCCACCACCCCCCCCCCCCCCCCCCGGTGTTTTGTTTTAAAAAGGCCTTCAGTTGGAAGAATCCTGAATTCGGGATAGAGTGGGTTGGCGCCGTGCCCTAATTGACAGAAAGCCGCACCCACCACCCCCCCCCCCCAACACAGTTTTATGTTTTAAAGATCACCCGTTTCACAAGTTTACTGCTCCCGTCTGCTCCCGTCCAGTCAACACGACAATTTCCGTGAACTCCAATCTAAATTATGGTGTACGTGTTCCAGACAAGCCACTAATGCATATTCCCACAGGGACTATGCAGTACAGCCATTCAATACTAAATCACTCATACTAGCTCGTCCCCCTGTACAAATAAACGGATCAGTGACGCCAGCAGAGATTTTAGGGCTCCTCTGTGGTGCTATGTGGTGATTCGCGGTGCGAATGTCCAAATTAAACCATAAAAAACCTCAAATTCCATCGCGTATTCGGTACAATAGCTAGCTTTATTATTTGACTGGGCTGAATGTATGCACCATCAGCCTATGAATAATTTGAAGACACAGATCCCTATGCATGCATCACCAATTTTATTGCGCACCGGAGATGTACTCTCGACACCAGATCGTGTGACGGCTGACAGATCACTTACGCCATCTAATGTTGCACGGATTCCCCCCCCCCCAACCTCCCCGGTTCCATTCTTGCTCGGTTTTATTATTTTTGGTTACTCGTAGCATTAGTTTCTGGGTGCCGGTCCTGGCCACACTATGACTCCTCAGCTTTCTCTGTCCGACCCGAGAAACTGTTGGTGCCCAAAATAACAGTGGCCTCCCATGAGCTCTGGTCGAGACTCATTCTATCACTTGGTACCGTTGAAAGCTTGGAGTTTCGTTGGGTGAATAGTGTGTGAAAGAAGAGGGATGTGTGTGTGTGTGG
Organism: Lymnaea stagnalis; assembly: GCA_964033795.1. Lineage (NCBI taxonomy): Eukaryota > Metazoa > Mollusca > Gastropoda > Lymnaeidae > Lymnaea > Lymnaea stagnalis. Next base: position 685,424 of record CAXITT010000067.1, read on the forward strand.
GTGGGTGGGGGGGGGAGGGCGTCAAGCTAGCCACTTGCTTGTGTTTGTTGTGTGCGTTGTTGTGTGCGTTGCTGTGTGCGTTGTTGTGTGCGTTGTTGTGTGCGTTGTTGTGTGCGTTGTTGTGTGCGTTGTTGTGTGCGTTGTTATGTGCGTTGTTGGGGGCGGGGGCATGTTTTAATCAATGGCGTCTTTGTGTCAAAAGTTAAGAGGTATGTACACAAATAATTGATAAACAACCATTCAAATTCAAATGTACACTAGAGCCAGAGCATCAGGGCATGAGGAAAGACGCAGGAAACACAGACATTTGGGAAGTTAAAGGATATATAAGGGATAGATAAGGTATAGATGGATAACATCAAGTAATACCAGCTATGGAAATTTCGAAAGAAAGATGACATTAGTAAGATGACGTCAGTACCCTGTGTCCAAATAAGAAAGAGAAAAACGACACGAAACGATGCCAAGTTCTACAACACTAATATTCAATACTGACGTCAGACTACATGGACATAGAAATCAGAAGTCTTGAACAGCTCTTTAGTGATTATAGAACATAGACTTCTATAGTGGTTATAGATCAGATTAGTAATCTTTCTCTATCGACTGATCCCTGTGACGCAATAAATGGAGACTTCTGGGGACAAACATGCTCAATGGAATAATTAAAACTTTCTCATGGATTAAAACAAAACTCACAAAAGTATGGAGATCGTTAGTGGGGGATCACAATCTTCTCGTTTCCTCCATTCCGTCTATATAAACATTCAACATACAAGATAAGTAGGTTGCTTTAATTCGCGGCTCTTTTCTTCTGGTGCAGGTAAATAAAGCCTCAGGACACAGATCTCTAGACAGAACAATGGCGTCCGGGTCCATTCATTTCTCTCCTATGTAAGTTGGAGTATTCTACCAGTACTTCACAATAGTCAATGAGAAACTGTCGACTGAAAAACATTGGGACAGGGGGGGGGAGAGGATGAGGGGGGGAGACTGAAAAACATTGGGACAGGGGGGGGGAGAGGTTGAGGGGGGGGGAGAGGTTGAGGGGGGGGTGTACGGGGGGCAGGGAGCCGTGTCGTGAAAAAGGGTTCCCTCCCTTCCATAAATCGATCAAATACCCCTGGCATGACGCCATGCGGACCCCAGGCGGAAGTGCAACTTGTGACATGGCGGACATAGCACGCGGCTCTATTCATAGCCGCACATTGGATTCGATCGTGGGGTGGTTGAAATGAACTGGCGAGGCTCTCTGCTCAATCAATCGGCTGTAGCAGCTCATTAATCAATGCGGTAATCGAAGCACAATAAAATGGCTTTGTTTACAGGGCTCCCCCTGTTCATGTGCTGTGTGCGTCCTTGAGCCACATGAGCCATTGATCAACTTGTTGTGCTCGCAAGTAGGGTTTCTCATTTCCTGGGGGCTTTGCTTATCCCGGGAAAATGTGAATAAAGTTTGCTTATCCCGGAATTTACCCAGAAAAAAATTTCGTATGAAATTAAATTTAAATAAAAATAGATTTCAACGGAATTAAACTTAATTATGGTTCAATTAATGAATAAAAAACAATGCGAAGAGGTTGGCCACTTGCTACTAGTTGCTTCATTTCCTACTGCTTATCCGTAGTAATGGATTACTAGCTAATAATACGCTTGTTAAGCAAAATGTGGATAGAACTGCAAGTGAAACTCTAACCTTTTTTTTTGAGTTTTGAATTATTTACAGGTTGCCAATTTTAGTATCGAATCCGTATCTAAATATTTACAAGCAATTAGCAAAAACAACTTGTAGCTAGAGTTTCTTTTCCAATAAAAGTCTATTCGGAATGTGTAAACATGCATTATCTACTTAGAACGTATACGTGTATCTATCTACTTAGAACGTATACATGTATCTATCTACTTAGAACGTATACATGTATCTATCTACTTAGAACGTATACATGTATATATCTAATATATAAAGCTCAGTGTTACGTTCTTTGTTTGTAGATGGGTCGATTGATCACACAAAAACCAAACAATGGATCTCAAACAACTGTCACATGGTCATTCCTCCTGACCCACAGATGGTTCCTGGAAAATTTCGTCATAATCCCCATATCTCAAAAGCCGTTTTTTTAAAGACAGTAAATTGTAGAGGCAAAAAAGAGCAACTAATTTTTCAAAAAAAAATTCACATTGAATGTCTTCGTGTTCAAAGCATAAATGCATGTCAAGTAAAAGTTCAAAGAATGAATGTCAAGTAAAAGTTCAAAGAATGAATTTCTAGTTGATGTTGGAATGAATTCACTGATGTCGCACAGAATAACACAAAATGTGGCATCAACAGTCAGACGCATTACACAATCAATCTATGTGTGCACAAGTCTATCTTATCTGAGTACAAGTCTATCTTATGTGTGCACAAGTCTATCTTATGTGTGCACAAGTCTATCTTACGTGTGCACAAGTCAATCTTACGTGTGCACAAGTCTATCTTATGTGTGCACAAGTCTATCTTACGTGTGCACAAGTCTATCTTACGTGTGCACAAGTCAATCTTACGTGTGCACAAGTCAATCTTATGTGTGCACAAGTCTATCTTATGTGTGCACAAGTCTATCTTATGTGTGCACAAGTCTATCTTACGTGTGCACAAGTCAATCTTATGTGTGCACAAGTCAATCTTATGTGTGCACAAGTCTATCTTATGTGTGCACAAGTCTATCTTATGTGTGCACAAGTCTATGTTGTGTGTGTACAAGTCTATCTTATTTGAGCACAAGTCAATCTTATGTGTGCACAAGTCTATCTTATGTTTGCACAAGTCTATCTTATTTGTGCACAAGTCTATCTTAAGGTAGCGCAAGTCTATCATATGTGTGCACAAGTCTATCTTATGTGAGCACAAGTCTATCTTGAGTATGCACAAGTCTATTTTATTTGAGCACAAGTCCATCTTATGTGAGTACACGTCTATCTTATGTAAGCACAAGTCTATCTTATCTGAGTATAAGTCTATCTTATGTATGCACAAGTCTATCTTATGAGAGCAAAAGTCTATCTTATGAAAGCACAAGTCTATCTTATGTGAGCACAAGTCTATCTTATCTGAGTACAAGTCTATCTTATGTATGTACAAGTCTACCTCATGTTTGCACAAGTCGACCAGCCAGAATTGTAGTAGTCTGTTTTATTGAAATGTTGGACGTGATTTATTTTAACAACTCGTTTTCAGAATAATCGATCCTGATTATTTTTGTATGTCTTAAAAGAGTAAAGTTCGATACATTTAAGGTTATGAATTGGTTTTTAATGTGAATCGATACCACAATAACATAACTTTTGGGAACACGGCCCATTGAAAGGAAAGACATATCGATGTTATATTCAAATAACTTTAAACCCTCTTGACGCCATCGACTTCATCGAGTTCGCACCATCTGGTGCGTGGCAGTTGCTGCTTTAGAGAAAGAGACTTGACTTCCGCACATGTCACGTGAATATGTGAACAAATCAAACGTTTAACAGTTAGTCTCTGGACATCAGAAGGGACGTGTCCAGCATCACCACCGTCGCCCGAATACAGTACTTCATGGTGCCATTTGTTGTCTCGCCTTTAGATGAAATCCAAGGTCTGGGAATCATTGGAGACTAGCAGATTATGGAATAGAATGAGTACATTTGACATCTACTTTATCTGGCGCGTGTTATCAAAAGTTGTAAAGAAATTGATACAAGGTCGTTGAACTTTAACTGATAAACAAATAAAAGGATTAACAAATAAGAAACGTGTAGAGCAGACAATGAACTGGTTCATGTGAAGCAACTGGTTCACGTGAAGCAACTGGTTCATGAGAGGCAACTGGTTCATCAGAAGCAACTGGTTCATGTGAGGCAACTGGTTCATGTGAGGCAACTGGTTCATGAGAAGCAACTGGTTCATGAGAGGCAACTGGTTCATGACGGACAACTGGTTCATGAGAAGCAACTGGTTCATGTGAAGCAACTGGTTCATGTGAAGCAACTGGTTCATGTGAAGCAACTGGTTCATGTGAAGCAACTTGTTCATGTGAAGCAACTTGTTCATGTGAAGCAACTGGTTCATGTGAAGCAAATGGTTCATGAGAGGCAACTGGTTCATGTGAAGCAACTGGTTCATGTGAAGCAACTGGTTCATGTGAAGCAACTGGTTCATGTGAAGCAACTGGTTCATGTGAAGCAACTGGTTCATGAGAAGCAACTGATTCATAAGAAGCAACTGGTTCATCTTCTCCCTCACAAGATCAGCTCTGGTTCTATTAGTTCAGTCTCACCAGTCAGTCTGCTTTATCTCTGGTCCACCGTGGCCCGCTGGACGGTGAGCTGAGCCAGAGACACGCTCACCGTTTTATTTGGACTGCTCCTGGCCATCAGTTCCCTGGCCAAGGCGATGTTAACAGGACAATTATTTTATCGGGATTCCGGTCATATCCGGGTCACGGTGGCCTGCGCTGACGCAATGGTCTATAAATAGATGTACCGTGCCCTCATGGTATCTCTGAGATCTTGGTTTCGCCTTTACACTTAATCTTTAAAACGACACACACACACACATATATTCACACAGACATTAAATGTAGTTAATGTGATGATGTACAGCCATTACACAAACCGGGAAATGTTACTTATTACTTTTGTTTCATAATAACATTTTGCTCGTCCTTGGTTGTTCAATCATTAATGGCCAAAGATGTCATCTCACATGATCGTCATTGGTTGTTCAATCATTAATGGCCAAAGATGTCATCTCACAATGATCGTCATTGGTTGTTCAATCATTAATGGCCAAAGATGTCATCTTACAATGTGATCAAATCAAATAAAAATTAAAAGATGAGAAGGTTAAGAGAAGGAGATGAAAAGAAAATTATTTTTAAAAAATGCTGGGAATCGAGACACTGTGATTGTTACTAAAAGTTATGGATTAAACAATCAGCAATAGGAAACAGGAGTAAGCAGAAGTTATGGATTAGACAATCAGCAATAGGAAACAGGAGTAAGCAGAAGTTATGGATTAGACAATCAGCAATAGGAAACAGGAGTAAGCAGAAACATCCTAATTCCTAATTGGTACGCAGGACACATGTAGAACAGGATCTGTCAGGCGTCTTTATAAGGATTTGGGATGATCTGATGTTTTAAGTAAGGATACATTGTCAAAGATGTATCCATGTCAGTTTACAAATGACAATGTCATTGTGACATCTTCGTGGGTTGGGTGTGGCGTGGAAGCGTATACCACTTCTTTCTATAAATAGATTGTAAAATGCATTGAGCTGCAATGTTAGTTTGAGTTATTGTAAGACAAATGACGTCATCAATTTTGTCCTAGTCCTTACAGTCAAGAAATATTAGCTGCGTTTGTTTAGATATGGGATATTTATGTCCCCCGAGAAGTTAATCCCAGACCGTTGGTATAATTTGTTGAACTGTGACAAATCTGTGCCGAGCCGTGAAAACACTATGCCCAGCTGTGACAACACTGTGCCCAGCTGTGATAACACTGTGCCCACCCGTGACAACACTGTGCCCACCCGTGACAACACTGTGCCCACCCGTGACAACACTGTGCCCAGCCGTGACAACACTGTGCCCAGCCGTGACAACACTGTGCCCAGCCGTGACAACACTGACCCCAGCCGTGACAACGCTGTGCCCAGCCGTGACAACACTGTGCCATTTGGTGAACTGTGACAAGTCTGTGCCGAGTCGTGAAAACACTATGACCAGCTGTGACAACACTGTGCCCAGCTGTGATAACACTGTGCCCACCCGTGACAACACTGTGCCCACCCGTGACAACACTGTGCCCACCCGTGACAACACTGTGCCCACCCGTGACAACACTGTGCCCACCCGTGACAACACTGTGCCCACCCGTGACAACACTGTGCCCAGCCGTGACAACACTGTGCCCAGCCGTGACAACACTGTGCCCAACTGTGATAACACTGACCCCAGCCGTGACAACGCTGTGCCCAGCCGTGACAACACTGTGCCCAGCTGTGACAACACTGTGCCCAGCCGTGATAACACTGTGCCCAGCCGTGATAACGCTGTGCTGAGCTGTGACAACGCTGTGCTGTGACAACACTGTGCTGAGCTGTGACAACGCTGTGCTGAGCTGTGACAACGCTGTGCAGTCTAAACGCAGCAATCAACACGTCATCGCTAGATGAGCGTCTACGTCACGGCTCGATGCTACCCTCCAATGGGAATCGTACACGTGCATCCACTTATCCATCTAAGGATACGCCCCCCGTCAACGATCTGAGAGTGTAATCCTGCACAAGACCTGCAATTTATAGATAGCAACAGACATATTGGTTGCTTGCACGCCATATCTTATGGAAGTCACAGAAAGCCAGACACAGCCAATCGAAATCATCAATAAAGATATCATTTTTTTTAAACACACTGAATCCAAAGAAATCTAAAACGACCGCCACCCCCCCCCCCCCCCCCCCACACACACACATTTTTTTTCAACAGTTCGTGTTGTACACAATAAAGCACTTGTTTTGTGCACTAACAGTGCACTCGGTTATATTAGATCACGTCAAATATTTATATTTTTGGGGTAGATATTATTTACCGCTGGATAAGTCTGGCATTTTCATCAGACATGTGTCTTTCTGTTTCTGCCATTCTTAGTGTTTAGTCTAACTTTGTGAAGACATGTTAGTGTTAATTTTTTTTTTAAACTACTAAGCAATACATTTAGTTTAAAACACACACGCCAATATCCGACACATACAAACAGCTCTATGTGGAGATATTCAATCATTTTGTTTTTGTATGCAACATTATTATGACACCATTGACGCATTATGACTCATTAGCAGGGGAGATTTTCAACGGAATTCTACCTTTGATGTTACTTTTCTGTAATTATCCACCTTTAGCTGAGAATTAACGATGATTACTTCCCCTTACACTATTAGAACCATTGTGTTCATCTCCTGGTTTCGTAAACAGTTGAAATGGCTTTGAAGAATCTTGTCTTTTTTATGTGCATGTAAAGGTGTGAACAATGTCTCCACCTAATCATGTACAATGTACAACTCAGCATGTTGTGGTGGTGTTGAACACCTTATGGCTTGTTTTGTACTCCTGATATGAGTACAACTCCAAGAAGAGGAGGCTCGGGTACAACTATCCGTGGTCTAAAGGAGGGTCCGGTACAACAATCCATTGCCTACTGGAGGGTCCGGTACAACAATCCGTGGCCTACAGAAGGGTCCGGTACAACAATCCATGGCCTACAGGAGGGTCCGGTACAACAATCCGTGGCCTACAGGAGGGTCAGGTACAACAATCCATTGCCTACAGGAGGGTCCGGTACAAGAATCCATTGCCTACAGGAGGGTCCGGTACAACAATCCATTGCCTACAGGAGGGTCCGGTACAACAATCCGTGGCCTACAGGAGGGTCCGGTACAACAATCCATTGCCTACAGGAGGGTCCGGTACAACAATCCGTGGCCTACAGGAGGGTCCGGTACAACAATCCATGGCCTACAGGAGGGTCCGGTACAACAATCCGTGGCCTACAGGAGGGTCCGGTACAACAATCCATTGCCTACAGGAGGGTCCGGTACAACAATCCGTGGCCTACAGGAGGGTCCGGTACAACAATCCGTGGAATACAGGAGGGTCCGGTACAACAATCCGTGGCGTCTATACCTCCTCAGGTCCATACTCTCTTCAGGTCTAAACCTCCTCAGTTCTGTACACTCCTCACGTCTATACCCTCCTCAGTTCTATACCCTCCTCAGGTCTACACCCTCCTCAGTTCTGTACACTCCTCAGGTCTATACCCTCCTCAGTTCTATACACTCTTCAGGTCTATACCCTCCTCAGTTCTGTACACTCCTCAGGTCTATACCCTCCTCAGTTCTATACACTCCTCATGTCCATATTCTCCTCAGTTCTGTACACTCCTCAGGTCTATACCCTCCTCAGTTCTATACACTCCTCAGGTCTATACCCTCCTCAGGTATATACCCTCCTCAGTTCTATACACTCCTCAGGTCTATACCCTCCTCAGGTCTATACCATACTCAGTTCTATACACTCCTCAGGTCTATACCCTCCTCAGGTCTATACCCTCCTCAGTTCTATACACTCCTCAGGTCTATACCCTCCTCAGGTCTATACCCTCCTCAGGTCTATACACTCCTCAGGTCTATACCCTCCTCAGTTCTATACACTCCTCAGGTCTATACCCTCCTCAGGTATATACCCTCCTCAGTTCTATACACTCCTCAGGTATATACCCTCCTCAGTTCTATACACTCCTCAGGTCTATACCCTCCTCAGGTCTATACCCTCCTCAGGTCTATACCCTCCTCAGTTCTATACACTCCTCAGGTCTATACCCTCCTCAGGTCTATACCCTCCTCAGTTCTATACACTCCTCAGGTCTATACCCTCCTCAGGTCTATACCCTCCTCAGTTATATACACTCCTCAGGTCTATACCCTCCTCAGTTCTATACACTCCTCAGGTCTATACCCTCCTCAGGTATATACCCTCCTCAGTTCTATACACTCCTCAGGTATATATCCTCCTCAGGTGTATACCCTCCTCAGTTCTATACACTCCTCAGGTCTATACCCTCCTCAGGTCTATACCCTCATCAGGTCTATACCCTCCTCAGGTCTATACACTCCTCAGGTCTATACCCTCCTAAGCTCCAAACTCTCCTCAGCTATAAACCCACTGTGTCCCGCATTTCTCCTCAAACATTTCCCCTCGCTAACCACAGGTTGAGATACCCTGGCGCAGATAGCTGTTCCCTCAATGACGCAGATAGCTGTTCTCTGAAAGACGCAGATAGCTGTTCTCTGAAAGACGCAGTAGCTGTTCTCTCAATGACGCAGATAGCTGTTCTCTGAATGACACAAATAGCGGTTCTGTCAATGACGCAGCTAGCTGTTCTCTGAATGACGCAGATAGCTGTTCTCTGAATGACGCAGATAGCTGTTCTCTCAATGACGCAGACAGCTGTTCTCTCAACAAGCGCAGATTGTTGATGCTGAGAATAGCGCTTCAACAACTTCAAGTTATTTATTTACACAAAAATGTGTTGAACGCTTGCACAATATGCACAGCGTCAAATAGAGAAAATATTGAATTTCTCAACATTCGCTTGCGACAGTCTTGGAAAAAACGTGGTGAGGTCTATGTATCATGCACATTCCAGTGGTTTGGTAGAACGAGAAAGGAAACGACCTTATGGCCCCCACACCCAGTAACAATTTAATGTACGTGGACTTGTGTATAACTGTACAGAACTGTCCTTAAACTAACTGAATGAACAATTATGTGTGTGAAAGGCTCGCACTTCACATAATCATATAACACATAACAAACTATTACATTGACATATTCAAATATTAACATAACAAAGTGACAGAATTCAATGCTTATTATATGCCATTCTACATTTTAGACTTAAGATTCGTGGACATGCCCGTAGGAAGTTAGGACTTAAGATTCGTGGCCATGCCCGTAGGAATTTAGGACTTAAGATTCGTGTACATGCCCGTAGGAATTTAGGACTTAAGATTCGTGGACATGCCCGTAGGAATTTAGGACTTAAGATTCGTGGACATGCCCGTAGGAAGTTAGGACTTAAGATTCGTGGACATGCCCGTAGGAATTTAGGACTTAAGATTCGTGTACATGCCCGTAGGAATTTAGGACTTAAGATTCGTGGACATGCCCGTAGGAAGTTAGGACTTAAGATTCGTGGACATGCCCGTAGGAATTTAGGGCAAAATATTACCTTTATTTTCCTCCTTCATATTATTATTTATTATCGACCCTAGTTACCATGTAATGGATCACCTAACACATTGATTTGTCTTTCTATATATCAGATTCCTTATACAATATCTAAGCTATGGCTATTCCGTTACCATTAATTTGCTAATATTTGTTACATGTGTCATTCATCCATATCTTTTCAATCATGAAGGAATATATTTATGTCCATCTATTTCAATCAGTATGCAACTATGCAACCTATCCATTGTACCATTCAGTAATACATATTACATATGCAACCTTGCCATTGTACCAGTGATACAAATTCAATCAATTTATCATCTATTTATTATCGATTTATCTTCACGTATCTAAGCCATCCAAACTATCACCTTTGTATCTATGACCAAACTATCACCCTTGTATCTGTGACCAAACTATCACCCTTGTATCTGTGACCAAACCATCACCCTTGTATCTGTGACCAAACCATCACCCTTGTATCTGTGACCAAACTATCACACTTGTATCTGTGACCAAACCATCACCAAACCATCACCCTTGTATCTGTGACCTAACTATCACCCTTGTATCTGTGACCTAACTATCACCCTTGTATCTGTGACCTAACTAGCCGTCATCTTCCTTCACTCTAATTCCAACTTTGGTTTTTGATTTCAACAAGTCATATAAATAGATAATTGCAACAATTAGATAACTGCACGTGAGAAATCTTGATAGCAACAACAACTGATGATACCTATCATTATGAGACTCATCATTATGATACCTATCTTCATGAGACCTACAATTATAACACATGTAATCACTGCTGGTCTCAGTACATCGTACAGAACAACGTGTTGGTCCTAAAAGTTAAAAATAAAATCATAGAAACATTAAAAGGAAGACAACCCCTGTCCATAAGAGGAGTTGAAGAACTATTGACTTATTTGGGTGGATATAACTTGCTGGGATAAAGATATATTATTAAATAATTTGCTTGTCTCTGTGTGATTCTTTTATCTTATCTTGTACAGTGCCAATATTCCCCCCAACCCCCCCCCCCAAACAGTCTCAAGCATAGAAAGCGTACAGTGACTGTCTTATCTCCTTAAAGACAACCTCCACCCTACACGGTGGCGCATTGAGGGTAAGTGCCGCATGATTGGCGGTCAAGAAACTTTTCCGCCCCCTTACACGTAGAAACTAATGAATTAACCGAAAATGCAGCCCCTCTCCACATGATACAAAAGTGCCACCCGGGGCCGACCGCCCCCTCCGCACCCCCTTCCTATTCTACTGACCCCCAATCCCCGATCTTCGTCATGTTAAGTGCATTGTTCCCTTTGAACCTAATTCAATTGTTCCTGGAGGATGGTGGCAGAGACGGTCCACTGATATTTTTTGTGTGTGGGGGTGGGGGGGGGGGGTCAGGTAGTTTGAGGGATAGGAAAACCAAACGGATTTGACAGCATTATCTGGCGGGGGTGGGGGTGAAGAGAGTTAAGGGGGCAGTTGTAAGTGCATTGTTCCCTTTGAACCTAATTCAATTGTTCCTGGAGGATGGTGGCAGAGACGGTCCACTGATATTTTTTGTGTGTGGGGGTGGGGGGGGGGAGTCAGGTAGTTTGAGGGATAGGAAAACCAAACGGATTTGACAGCATTATCTGGCGGAGGTTGGGGTGAAGAGAGTTAACGGGGCAGTTGTACCGCGGCTAAACCCAATCATTGAAATTATCTCTGTATTAATGACATGTTTCTGTGGTGCTGTAGGGGGCACTTGTACTGTGTTAAACCTTAATCATAGGAGGCAACTGTACTGTGTTAAACCTTAGTCATAGCACATGGCTGGCCTGTTGCCCTGGGTTTGCACCACAAAATTGACATTGACAAAATGACAAACCATTGAGTGATAGAGTAAAACTTGACATGAACTAGACCAATGGGCGCCATTAAATGACACCATAACTCCAGTACATAAGAATAAAACAGAACAAGCCGCTCTTAAACTGCAATGAACTTAAATGTAGTGAGAATGAAGGAAAAAGTTACATTACATGATCTGAGTTAAACTGCAATGAACTTAAATGTAGTGAGAATGAAGGAAAAAAGTTACATTACATGATCTGAGTTAAACTGCAATGAACTTAAATGTAGTGAGAATGAAGGAAAAAGTTACATTACATGATCTGAGTTAAGTTCATTCACGTTTCAACTCGCGTGTACGGTAGCTCATGAATATAACGAGTGGCTAAGTTGTATTTAATACAAGTTTGATGACGAGAACCACAAGGGCACACCAGAATAACCCAATACGATCAAAGCCACCACTGACATTATGGGGTGGGGAGTCGGGCGGAGCCAACTCAATACCAATAACAAAATGGTTAACAAAAACGCAAAAAGGTTGCCAGAAAGCTATCATAAAACATAATCTGGCATTGGACTGCTGCCTGCCCTGGCACACCAAACTGGCAATAACTATCAATCCATGCCCCACAGAAGAGTTCACCCTGACAATAACTATCAATACATGCCCAACAGAAGAGTTCACCCTGGCAATAACTATCAATCCATGCCCCACAGAAGAGTTCACCCTGGCAATAACTATCAATACATGCCCCACAGAGGAGTTCACCCTGGCAATAACTATCAATACATGCCCCACAGAAGAGTTCACCCGGGCAATAACTATCAATACATGCCCCACAGAGGAGTTCACCCTGGCAATAACTATCAATACATGCCCAACAGAAGAGTTCACCCTGGCAATAACTATCAATACATGCCCAACAGAAGAGTTCACCTTGGCAATAACTATCAATACATGCCCCACAGAAGAGTTCACCAAAACCTCAATTGGGATTGTCGTTTTCCGGAGCAATGAGAAGGAATAACCGTGGGCCAGCCGTAAATAAAAAACGGGCCATTCCATGATTAGGCCCAGCCGGCCAGGAAAGCCGATATAGAGTGACGTGGACAAGTATTATATTGACCCTCGAGCCGAGCATTACCAGGCAAGGACAGACCGCAACATAAATCCTGGTTTTCACCGAAGTATCGACCAATATTTGCCCTCGCTAATGCCTCGGAGAGAGAAGCTAATGCATTTTGTAACAAAACACACGAGACGATTCTTGCGAGGGCCTCATACAATATTCGAAAACCGTCCCGACGACGACCCCTCGTGACCTCCAAATTGAGAATCAACGCCAAAAGGGACGACGCACGCTGTCTGAGTTCTCATCGTGCATCGGGTCTTGCAGCCCTCGAGCAGGCCTACAAATCTCGTTTCTTTTCTCATTTACAGCCGACCCACACGACGGTTCCGGAATTGTTGAGCGGGTTCACTATACTAAACAAATCTTACCGGGTGTTTACATGATTTATATCTACGTAAACGGAAACTCGCCAGGGAAATACGTTTAGCTCGAGCAGGAAGCGTCAAGTGGCTCTGGGTGCCGGAGCTCAAAGTAACACCCCAGGTTTTGGCCTCAGTAGGAGCTTGGCCACGAGATTCACTCGTTCCCATAACGGTGAGGGCGAGAAGATGCCGAATGGGATTTGTTATGTGAACGACTTGGGGGGAGAGACATGAGAGGGGGGGTGGGGGGTGGGGAGCAAAGGATAGATATGGGAGAGAGACGGAGTGATGGGAGGAAGATAACGTTATGAAGAAAGGGGGAGGGAGGGAGAGAGAGGGAGGGAGGGAGAGAGAGAGAGAGAGGGAGAGAGAGAAAGGGGGAGGGGGAGAAAGAGGAAGGGAGACAAAGAGGGAGAAGAGATATAGTTAAGAAGAAGATACAGTGATTATCTATACTATACAGTAAAACAAAATAATGCGTTCAAAAAGAAATTTGACGCAAAACTTTACGTTTGAACTGAAAAAAAAAGATTCCCCCAAATTTCCGTCGATCAAATTTCTTTCGATCAAATTTCCTGATACGAGCCCCAACTGGTGTAAATACTTGTCTACATCGTCGTTCCATTTGTCTTGGTCGAACGGTGAGCCGTAAGCCTCTAGCTTTCTGGCTGTATGTCGCTTGTGCTGCTCTACAATGATGCATCCTTTCTATACGTCCTGCCCAGAGCAGTCTGCCTTTTTTTTACTGTTGTGACTATGGGTGGGTCTTTGTACAATTGGTACAGCTCTTGGTTAGTACGGATTCCCCAAACATAAATGTTTATCACTGGGCCATTTATTTCCCCGAGGATATTCCTCTCCCATGTATTGAGCAGGTTCTCTGCACTTCTGTTAAGGGACCAAGTCTAACTAGCGTAAGTTATTACTGGACTTATGATAGTGGTGTATATTGCCTTGTTTGCTCCCCTTGAGAGGTTTAAACTTCCCAGTAGCCTTTGCAGGCTGAAATAGGAACGGTGGCCTGCTGTTATCCTTTCTTTCACCCCCGACCTTATTTTATTGTGCTCATTTATAATCGTCCTTAGATATTTGAATGTAGCCACTCACAAAGTTGAGGTTGTTTCTATTGATGTTGTCATCAGCGTGGGTGTTTCCTGACATTCTCATCTATTTTGTCTTCTCTTCATTGACATCAAGACCAGCTTCTACGGATGCATTTTCAAGGTTCCTGAATGCTTTAATTCTGTCCCTTCTATTTCTGAACAGAAGCGCTATATTGTTTGCTTATGTCAGGCACTGCGATGGCTGGTTTATACATTTCTTGGTGGTTGTTCTTCTGTAATACCTCCTGGAAGTAGTTTGTAAATGTTCCACTGGTCTGGGGCTCGCGTGTATGTTTCTAATAACTTTTTCTAGCGTGATGTTGAACAGGATACATGATATTGAACAGTGAACAATATACAATATCATTATGCATATCATTAGACGGAAAAATATAACATAGTTTCGTCTGGAGTATAGTTGCATCTCATTAAACGGAACAGTATATAATAGTATAAAGTTATTTCACACAATAGTATAGTTGCAAATCATTAACACGTTCTACAGCCTCAAAAAAGCATAACAACAGCCTCACAACAGCATAACAACAGCATAATAAATTCACAGAGCTTACTAAGAGCGCAATGCTACAACAGTTACAAACCTTTACCTCATACCTGGCCCCCTTCACGATAGGTTTCACTCTTGAGTACATGATCATGGGCTGGTACAGTTAGTACGTGATGGTACAGTTAGTACGGGCTGGTACAGTTAGTACGTGATGGTACAGTTAGTACGGCTGGTACAGTTAGTACGGGCTGGTACAGTTAGTACGTGATGGTACAGTTAGTACGTGATGGTACAGTTAGTACGTGATGGTACAGTTAGTACGGGCTGGTACAGTTAGTACGTGATGGTACAGTTAGTACGGGCTGGTACAGTTAGTACGTGATGGTACAGTTAGTACGTGATGGTACAGTTAGTACGTGATGGTACAGTTAGTACGTGATGGTACAGTTAGTACGTGATGGTACAGTTAGTACGTGATTGTACAGTTAGTACGGGCTGGTACAGTAAGTACGGGCTGGTACAGTTAGTACGTGATGGTACAGTTAGTACGGGCTGGTACAGTTAGTACGTGATGGTACAGTTAGTACGGGCTGGTACAGTTAGTACGTGATGGTACAGTTAGTACGGGCTGGTACAGTTAGTACGGGCTGGTACAGTTAGTACGTGATGGTACAGTTAGTACGTGATGGTACAGTTAGTACGTGATGGTACAGTTAGTACGTGATGGTACAATTAGTACGTGATGGTACAGTTAGTACGTGATGGTACAGTTAGTACGGGCTGGTACAGTTAGTCAGTTAGTAGGTGATGGTACAGTTACCAGATGAATAGTGGCACATAATAGCTGCAGAGCAAACTTATTCTGCACATGCTATTTACAGTGTCCAGTTAGCACATGCTATTTAAACGGCATGCGCGGTTGGCACATGCGATTTACACTACATGTCCAGTTGATACATGCTATTAACACGACATTTCCAGTTGGCACATGCTATTTATACGGCATGTCAAGTCTGCACATTTTATTTACACGACATATGCAGTTAGCACATGCTATTTACACGGCATGTCCAGTCAGCACATGCTATTTACATGACATATCCAGTCAGCACATGTTGTTTACACGACATATCCAGTTAGCATATGCTATTTACACGGCAAGCCCAGTTAGCACATGCTATTTACACTGCACGTCCTCATATCACATGCTTCCATCCTCTAATTTGTCCTGGTCTATCTATTCCACGTACCCGCTTCACGCCACTACAATATGAGTGCCCCGTTAAGTCCGGCCAGCACTTAGAATTTCTTGGACTAAAAATGTTATCTGTGTTCTCGGCAAGGAAGACCATCGGGAAAACCTCTTCAAGTTGAAGTTATCTTCCCTTTTATAGAACATCAGCCGGGGGCGTTCTTTTTCTTTTCCCCCCTTCCATTAAAAAACATAAATAAACAACTGAGTTTAATTAAGGTTATTATGGGGATTGATCAAGCACAAACAAGGGGGGCGACTGAAAGATTAGAGAAGGAGGAGTGGATAGAGAGACCGGGAGAGAATGTCAATAGAGAAAGAATGGGGAAAGGATTACCTGAAAAAGTAAAGAGTAGTCGGAGCACTAAGATGAAAATGTATTGAATTTTAGGGGTGGGTGGGTGGAGGCCCACGCCGGTAACCTCTGACCTTTAAACCTTCACACCTAAAGCCTCTTTATCAGTAATAATGTTGAGGGCAGTTCTTTTCTTCATCTCATACAATCCTTATTCACAAGACCTTTGACAGCACTGCGCTCTTTGATGAACAGTTGTTAATATCGACCACGAATGTTGAACTCTTAGACTGGCCCTCTTGATCCATTACACTGGCATGCTTAATCCATTACACTGACATAATTAATCCATTACACTGACATACTTAACTGTTGCAACTACCAACTTAATATCGGGAATAGATCTATCCAAACAAGTTGTAGCCTATTTTAAATTTAACACGCTGTATCAAATAATTAGACCACCTCCTGCGTACTTTAGAATTGTATCTATTTCGTTACTTTTGTAGATAGCTTTCACTATCATGGTACTAAAAGGTTTTCATCTTCAGAAATATTTTACTAATTTTTTTTAGTATAGGTTTCGTTGCAAATACAGATGAGTTTCTAAAAATTCCATTGAATGGTGACTCCGACCTTAGAAAACTTTAAAAGTCTACTGAATGGTGACTCCAACCCTGGAAAACTTTAAAAGTCTATTGAATCCCAACCAACCCATGCCCCTCCTCCAAAATATATATATATATATATATATACATATATAAATTATTGAAAAATTAATTTAAAATAAATGATCTTACAAAAAAGGGCGATAAACAACAAGCTCTTTTAAGTTCTGGTACTTTCAGGAAGAGTTATATCAGCTTGATTTGGTTAAGCACATTTATTTAGGCCGCCACCAAATAATAGGATGCGATTTCTCATTGGTTACACCAAATATAAATCTGTAACACGAATTCTCATTGGTTACACCAAATATAAATCTGTAACACGAATTCTCATTGGTTACATCAAATATAAATCTGTAACACGAATTCTCATTGATTACACCAAATTGAACGTTGTAACAAGACGTTTCATTGGTTTTAATCTCAAATTCAAATCCAATCCATTCCCGTCCCTCAAGCAAACACATACACACCTCAGTAAACAAATTGATTACTTTCCCTAACCGAGCCAAAAATGTTAGAGATTAGAAAAGAAAAGAAGAACCCCAAGAGAGCCTCAGCTGGCCTTTGACTTGAACTTCTGGGCTTCTTAAGGCACGTTCACAATAGGTTTCTTAAGGTACGTTCACAATAGGTTTCTTAAAGTACGTTCACAATAGGTTTTTTAAGGTACGTTCACAATAGTTCAAGGCTTTGTAACTAATACTTTTGAGCTCTGGCTAAACTCCAAAAAATCTACATTGATATAAAAAGGTGTGGGAAAACACCTTATCTTATCGAAAACTGAAGGATAGGGACTGATATCCACAAAAATGGCGGTATTGCTAGACCCGGTCTTAAGAAAGTCGTAAATACAGAAATAACATTTTTTCCCAATGATTATGCGTTATCATCCACTGACAGGCTTGTGGAGCGGTCATAAAATACACAATGGATTTAATTTTGTACAGGAACTATGTCTTGTTTTGAAAACTGCAATTAATTAAAGAGGTTTTTAAATTTGTAAATTAAGTCTTAACTTGACCAATGGCATGGGTGGTTATTGTTAAAGTGATATTTAAAAGAAAGAAGCAGATGTTTGCTGTGCCATCTCATGGATGTAAACAAAAGCTCTGGATCAGAGCCATAGATGTGTCTGCTCAGTGTATGACACCTATGTGGAATATATGTGTCATGGATCTGAACCATAGATGTGTCTGCTCAGTGTGTCACACCTACGTGGAATATATGTGTCATGGAATTCTAGCATGGATTCACCACCGAGATTTGTGGCTGCTACAATACGTAGTGAGAATGCACTTCTACATATAAGTACGAGTCTGCACTCTGAACATTATTTCATTCAGAGGTCAGATGAAAGATACTTGCAGTTCTCGGCAAGATACAGTAGAAAATTGTCACATGATGCAAAGAGTTGTGGGGAGAGAGAGAGAGAGAGAGGGGGGGGGGGAAGAGTTTNGGGTCAATGACATGACAGGGTCAATGACATGACAGGGTCAATGACATGACAGGGTCAATGACATGACAGGGTCAATGACATGACAGGGTCAATGACATGACAGGGTCAATGACATGACAGGGTCAATGACATGACAGGGTCAATGACATGACAGGGTCAATGACATGACAGGGTCAATGACATGACAGGGTCAATGACATGACAGGGTCAATGACATGACAGGGTCAATGACATGACAGGGTCAATGACATGACAGGGTCAATGACATGACAGGGTCAATGACATGACAGGGTCAATGACATGACAGGGTCAATGACATGACAGGGTCAATGACATGACAGGGTCAATGACATGACAGGGTCAATGACATGACAGGGTCAATGACATGACAGGGTCAATGACATGACAGGGTCAATGACATGACAGGGTCAATGACATGACAGGGTCAATGACATGACAGGGTCAATGACATGACAGGGTCAATGACATGACAGGGTCAATGACATGACAGGGTCAATGACATGACAGGGTCAATGACATGACAGGGTCAATGACATGATAGGGTCAATGACATGACAGGGTGTATAATTGGCAGGCGTATGACGCTATGTACAGCAGATGTGGCTCATACCGCTGCCCATACCACTGTTCTTATAACTAAATGGAGAAATAATAATTGCACAAAAACAATATAACCAAAACCACATATATAACCAGACCACAGATATAACCAGACCACAGATATGACCAGACCAAATGATCAAAGATGTTGTTCATCATATAACAGAAACATTCTCCCTGATTATAAGATTTTTATATTCCAATTTAAGTCCAACTAAAGTCATCATCAAAGGGACTTTACTCTGTATCCCGTCCTCTTGTGTCCTCAGGCCATAGAGCTGGGGGCTCTGAAGGAAGACACACTATCTCCCTTTGCTCTGAATGCAGACACACTATCTCCCTTTGCTCTGAAGGCAGACACATTATCTCCCTTTGCTCTGAAGGCAGACACACAATCTCCCTTTGCTCTGAAGGCAGACACACAATCTCCCTTTGCTATGAAGGCAGACACACTATCTCCCTTTGCTCTGAAGGCAGACACACTATCTCCCTTTGCTCTGAAGGCAGACACACTATCTCCCTTTGCTCTGAAGGCAGACACACTATCTCCCTTTGCTCTGAAGGCAGACACACTATCTCCCTTTGCTCTGAAGGCAGACACACTATCTCCCTTTGCTCTGAAGGCAGACACACTATCTCCCTTTGCTCTGAAGGCAGACACACTATCTCCCTTTGCTCTGAAGGCAGACACACTATCTCCCTTTGCTCTGAAGGCAGACACACTATCTCCCTTTGCTCTGAAGGCAGACACACTATCTCCCTTTGCTCTGAAGGCAGACACACTATCTCCCTTTGCTCTGAAGGCAGACACACTATCTCCCTTTCTTTATGACACACGCGCTGCCTTTTTTTTAAGTTGGGGGGTGGGGGGGGGATTCCATTAAATCGATAATCTATTACAAATATTGATCACTTATGCATGTCACGGTAGTAATCCGTTTGTGGTAATGAAATGATGGATCATTTTTGGATAGAGCTGGATGGCTGGGTAACGTCATAAAATTAAAAAGAGAAAAACTATTTTTTGAGTCAAAATTGAATGGCACTGGAACTGAGAGAACAGTTAACAGAGTCAACTTAACCCAAGGAATCAAATAAGAAATTTGAATAGCACTAATGCCGAGAGAGCATTTCTTAGTGATCCACATCTTAGGTTACTTAAAGAATAGACATAAGGCTACATAGACAATATATACACGACTACAGACACTATATATAAGACTGCATAGACCAGTGTTTCCCAAACTTTCGACACCTGTATACCGCTGTCTATAATTTTCGTTACAAGTACCCTTCGTTAAAAAATATTGCATATACTTTAGTCACAATAAAAAAAATATTTTTTTCCTTTTGGAAACACTGACACGGAACATAGATATCAGACTACACAGAAGAAAAGTAGATGGTGGCACACAAAAATTGTAACACATAGCATGTAAGCCCTTTTTTTAGAGACAAATATATATTTTTGTAAACATAGCATTACTAATGTATGTTTGACCCGTGTAAGAGAATAGTACTCAAGTCAATTATATTTAAAATTGAACCGTTTATATTATAGCACTACATTTGATGACGTAGGGTGTCGTACAGCTAGAATTAGATGCAGCATTATGTATTGACCTTCTCTAGCCATGCAACATAATGTCCATCACAATGACCATTGAATGCATCTCGACGCCGCAAGTTTCATTGATGAACGACAGGATTCCATTGAGATCTTAAGCAAAGACCTCTTCAAGCACGTTACTGCATCAAGGAGTTTTCAATGAATTAGGTCAAGATACCAGTGTGGGTGTGCTTGTGTGGATGCGTGAATATTTGCGTGTATGTTTGTATGTTTGTATTCGTGTGTATGTGAGGCTGGGATGGGCCAAAATGTTGGATATTTGGTGTCACAAAGCCACCTACTGATGTCACCAAGCCACCTAGTGATATCACCAGGCCACCTAGTTATATCACCAGGCCACCTAGTGATGTCACCAAGCCACCTAGTGATGTCACCAAGCCACCTTGTGATGTCACCAAGCCACCTTGTGATGTCACCAAGCCACCTTGTGATGTCACCAAGCCACCGTGTGATGTCACCAAGCCACCTTGTGATGTCACCAAGCCACCTTGTGATATCACCAAGCCACCTTGTGATATCACCAAGCCACCTTGTGATGTCCCCAAGCCACCTTGTGATGTCACCAAGTCACCTACTGTCACTTATTAAGGAAGGAAACATTACAAAATTACGTTTGATAACCTTTCAAAGAACCGTCTGTTACATTATCCTCTGTTACATTATCATCTGATGTTGGATTATCTTCTGTTACATTATCCTCTGTTACATTATCCTCTGTTACATTATCCTCAGTTACATTATCGTCTGATATTGGATTATCGTCTGTTACATTATCGTTTGATGTTGGATTATCCTTTGAGGCCCAGATTATCCCCAGTATTAATCCCATGCCCATACAACCTAGGGGAATTGATTGTGGAAAGGGACATGTCCGACACAAGGGACATCAGTCGCGGTGCGGACAAATCACTAACAGCCAGACTGTTTCTAAGTGACGTGGGAATGCCGAGGCACATTATCTCCCCTGGCCGCTACTTTGACGCAATCGTCTGTGCCACAAAGAGGAGAAAACAAATATTGACAAAAACTAATAACTCTAAAAAAAAAATTGTTGTTCTGGGGCAATAATAACTGTAAATATCATGATGTGGAAATTTGTTGTGAACCAAAGACAGATGTGGGGTTTTAAAAGGGGGTGGGGGGGTGTGGGGGTGGTACGTGGAGTAAATGATTTTAAAAAAAAAATATATGAAAATAAAAACTTCCTTTAACCGACATCAATTGTAAATTCCTCAAAAAGTGTTCTATTTAATGACTGAAATTATTGTCAAATGGGATTTCACGAGACAGTTCCAAAAGAAAAAAACATGTTTAAATATGATAAAGGTGACGAGTTTTATTTTGAAAGGCTGAACATTATTACCAATGTCGTTATTCATTCTGGTCATCCCCATTATGGTCTACTTTATTTGCTGTTTGATCAAGAACAATTTGCGATCGCTCCAATGAAGCCCCATTAGATGAATTCCCCCCCCCCCCCATTATAAACATACTTTTTTTTTTAATCTCCCTTTGTTCCTAACAAAAATGTCATTTAATCTTTCCTAACACTCGATGCCGACTCGTCTAATGGGGGAGAAGATGCAGTTCTTCTTTACTGTAGTTAACATTTTATTTTTGTGGCTTGATGTAGTGCTTTTATAAAAAAAAAATGTGTGATACACAGGGCAGTGGTTCTCAACATTGTCGTACTTCAAATTCTTTTGTTGAACTTTTTTTAAGGTTATCAACGTTTTTTTATATACTTTATTAGTCAATGGAAATTTTCTTTTAGCCAGCTGTGACCATAACAGCCGTTATGAAAGCCAATCTCTCCATCCATTATGCCAGTTAATCTCTCCATCCATTATGCAAAGCCAAATGGATGCCAGCCAATCTCTCCATCCATTATGCCAGTCAATCTCTCCATCCATTATGCCAGTCAATCTCTCCATCCATTATGCCAGTCAATCTCTCCATCCATTATGCCAGTCAATCTCTCCATCCATTATGCCAGTCAATCTCTCCATCCATTATGCCTGCAAATCTCTCCATACATTATGCCAGTCAATCTCTCCATCCATTATGCCAGTCAATCTCTCAATCCATTATGCCAGTCAATCTCTCCATCCATTATGCCAGTCAATCTCTCGATCCATTATGCCAGGCAATCTCTCCATCCATTTTGCCAGACCCAAAGGAAGGGTTAAACACATTGCCAGGATGGAGAATACAAAAATGGGCAATATGGTGGCACACATCCACAAATGGGCAATATGGTGGCACACATCCAAAAATGGGCAATATGGTGGCACACATCCAAAAATGGGCAATATGGTGGCACACATCCAAAAATGACATAATATTTGTTGGCATAGGTGAGAATAACTTAAATGGACAATGATGGGCTGTGGGATCAAGTTGATGAGAACCACTATGAAATTTCCACCTTCCTGATGGGGTCAACAAACGGAAGTACTCATGGACAGCATCACGGTATATACTCGTAACAACCAAACCAAATACACTCGTAACAAGTAAACCACGTATCCTTGGAGCAAGCAAACCCTTTACAACTTGGGAAAACAAACCAACTACCCATGAACACACCAAACCACCTACACTTGGAGCAAGCAAACCATTTACAACTTGGGAAGACAAACCAACTACCCATGAACACACCAAACCACCTACACTTGGAGCAAGCAAACCATGTACAACTTTGGAAAACAAACCAACTACCCATGAACACACCAAACCACCTACACTTGGAGCAAGCAAACCATTTACAACTTGGGAAAACAAACCAACTACCCATGAACACACCAAACCACCTACACTTGGAGCAAGCAAACCATTTACAACTTGGGAAAACAAACCAACTACCCATGAACACACCAAACCGCCTACACTTGGAGCAAGCAAACCATTTACAACTTGGGAAAACAAACCAACTACCCATGAACACACCAAACCACCTACACTTGGAGCAAGCAAACCATTTACAACTTGGGAAAACAAACCAACTACCCATGAACACACCAAACCACCTACACTTGGAGCAAGCAAACCATTTACAACTTGGGAAAACAAACCAACTACCCATGAACACACCAAACCACCTACACTTGGAGCAAGCAAACCAT
>CAXITT010000067.1:719240-736120 GCA_964033795.1 Lymnaea stagnalis
GGGGGGGGTGGGGGGGGGGGGGGGGGGGGGTGGATGGCAGTGGGAGGTATGGAGGGCAGTGGAAGATTGTAAGGGCCTTAGGAGTTATGGAGGGCAGTGGGGGCAGAAGGAGGTATGGATGGCAGTGGGTGGTATGGAAGGCAGAGAGAGAGACAGAGAGAGAGAGAGAGAGAGAGAGAGGTGTGGAAGGCCGTGAGGGTTATGGAGGGCAGAGGGAGGTAGGGCGGGCAGTAGGAGTTATGGAGGGCATGAGGAGGTATAGAGGGCAGATCGGGGAACCTTGGGTAGAGGGTGGGGTAGAAAGTAAATGTGAAAGACATAGAAGCATGTTTATCTCGTGTTAATACCAGAAAATTATTTTAAAACTAAGATTAGCGAAAATAACAATTTGTACACACTAAAATACAATGACATAATATATATATATATATATAGCCAGTTATAACGCTGCATTACAAAACTTCTCGTCAGACCCATTTGATTAATGTCTTAAAGTGACCAGGTTTGATATATTTCAACAGCTGAAAGCACAGCATCGTGCGACTTGTATACCCAATGAATACATCTGTCCAATGGTGGCGTGCTGTAAAGCCCCACATAGTGGGATAAGGGACGTGTTTCCTGATGGATATAACCCCTTCAAAGTTATGCTTCACTGAACACGGGGGGGGGGGGGGGGTTCCCGGTGATAACAAACACCCGTTACACGGGGGTTATTTTTNNNNTGATAGTTTACAGTAGCCACTTGATAGTTTACAGTAGCCACTTGATAGTTTACAGTAGCCACTTGATAGTTTACAGTAGCCACTTGATAGTTTACAGTAGCCACTTGATAGTTTACAGTAGCCACTTGATAGTTTACAGTAGCCACTTTATAGTTTACAGTAGCCACTTGATAGTTTACAGTAGCCACTTGATAGTTTAGAGCTACAACTTGATAGTTTACAGTAACAACTTGATAGTTTACAGTAACAACTTGATAGTTTACAGTAGCCACGTGATAGTTTACAGTAACAACTTGATAGTTTACAGTAACAACTTGATAGTTTACAGTAACAACTTGATAGTTTACAGTAACAACTTGATAGTTTACAGTAACAACTTGATAGTTTACAGTAGCCACGTGATAGTTTACAGTAGCCACTTGATAGTTTACAGTAGCCACGTGATAGTTTACAGTAGCCACGTGATAGTTTACAGTAGACACGTGATAGTTTACAGTAGCCACTTGATAGTTTACAGTAGCCACGTGATAGTTTACAGTAGCCACTTGATAGTTTACAGTAGCCACGTGATAGTTTACAGTAGCAACTTGATAGTTTACAGTAACAACTTGATAGTTTACAGTAGCCACTTGATAGTTTACAGTAACAACTTTATAGTTTACAGTAGCCACGTGATAGTTTACAGTAGCCACTTGATAGTTTACAGTAGCCACGTGATAGTTTACAGTAGCCACGTGATAGTTTACAGTAGCCACGTGATAGTTTACAGTAGCCACGTGATAGTTTACAGTAGCCACTTGATAGTTTACAGTAGCCACGTGATAGTTTACAGTAGCCACGTGATAGTTTACAGTAGCCACGTGATAGTTTACAGTAGCCACGTGATAGTTTACAGTAGCCACGTGATAGTTTACAGTAGCCACGTGATAGTTTACAGTAGCCACTTGATAGTTTACAGTAGCCACTTGATAGTTTACAGTAGCCACGTGATAGTTTACAGTAGCCACTTGATAGTTTACAGTGGCCACTTGATAGTTTACAGTAGCCACCTGTGGTCTGAGTGGTGCTCTCGTTCATTTTATTTGTCTACGATTTTTTACAATTCTTTTAGAAGTGGATAAAACTGCAGTGGAATATGGGACTGTCCATAAACTATGTCAGGCTTCGGAGGGGGGGGAGGTGGGGGTGTCTAAGAAAGTGTGACACGAGGGTGGGGGTGAATATCTTGAGTGGCGTCACACATATATAAATAGTTACCCTTAAAAATATAAATAATAATGAAGTTCATTTAATGCGCTTCATCCCTAATTAAGGCTCGAAGCGCAATAAAATACAAAACGCAACAATACAAAATCAACATACAAGCCAATAGACAACACAAGCCAATAGACAACACAAGCCAATAGACAACACAAGCCAATACACATTGAGGAATATGAGCAGCCTCCTTGGAAAGCAGGGGATAGACTACATCACACTAGCAAGTGAGTACGAAAAAGATGTGTTTTCAACTCAAACTTGAAAGACTGCAGTGTCTGCCTGTTTCTGAGAACGACAGGAAGGCCGTTTCAGATTCTTGGGCCAGCAAAAACGAAAGTTCGCCTTACGAAGGTCTCAATGCGGACTCGCGGTATCCAGAGTTTGCCACAATCGGATGAACGGAGCGATCTAATGCAGCGATCTAGTGCAGCGTTTCCCACACTTTTAACTTTCACGGACCGTTGGACCCGTTTCGAAACACTGCACCAGGGACCGGTGCCAGATTTATTAATTACATTTTCTTTCTATTTAAACATCAATAATCATGCTCTCTGGACCGGTAACGTAAGGTTTGAGGACCGTTACAACCGTCTCTTTAAAAGAGGATGGAACAATACTAGTTTAAAGACTGATTTATGATACCAGTTATGATAGGGACTATTTCATCCAAACATTCTTACAACAGCCCTGCTGGAAGAGGGTCGAGCAAAAATGACATTCTTGGGGTGCCAACCAGGATTTTCTTCACATGCGGATTCAGTGACCGCCACAAATTCCCTCATAGGAGTGCCGTCCAACGGTAAGAATTCGGGAGCTTCGGTGTCAATGTCAAGTCTCGCTCTACAAATGGAACCTGAAATTGACTGATGTTAAGCTTTCTGTTGGGACTGGTGTATTTCTATAGAAGATTTCACTTGCATACATTTAACAGAAGATTTCATTTGCATACATTTAACAGAAGATTTCACTTGCATACATTTAACAGAAGATTTCACTTGCATACATTTAACAGAAGATTTCACTTGCATACATTTAACAGAAGATTTCACTTGCATACATTTAACAGAAGATTTCACTTGCATATATTTAATAGTTGAATAGCCAAGTGTGGACATGTTTCCAAAAATAGCGTGACGTACTTTATGGACGGCCCCCTGAGAGGTTTAGTGGTGTTGTCAGGCCAACGCACGATCTTGCTGTGCCGCCGACTTGGTCAATGGTGATGTTTTCCGCTCTTTGTCGTGAGATTCGTTTGTGTAATGTTTACTTTTTGTACGAAGTGAACAAAGTGCTCCTCCCACCACACACCCACACCAATTTGAAACCCGCTGTAGTCAAATGATAACTTTTAAGACAAATGGAAGTTGTTGGGTTTGCTTCAATGTGACCTCAACATCTGATTACAGTTTGGAGCCACCATTGTGGCCAGAGACTTGGTGTGAAAGTAGGGCGAGTAATGTACAATAGAATAGACCTGACATGGCAGGTTTTACCAACCTAAGGTGATCTCACACCCTTATTATCTGAGACTGCGAGGAATTTGATTATAAGAACAGCTGAGACATTGACTTTTATGTCATGACTTAAATATTGTCTATTTTATATTTTTTTTTAAAATCTTGATTAATATTTTACTTTAAACAATAATTCATAGGTTTATTTGTCTAAATTGATAGTTGTTTTTGTAATTCTTCTCTTTGTAATTCTCTTTGTAATACTTCTCTTTGTAATAGTTCTCTTTGTAATACTTCCTTTGTAATAGTTCTCTTCTTAAATAAATACATTATTATAAGTTCATTTTTGTTTTCACTTTCAAATACATTGCTACTTTTGTATAGGTGCCCAACATAGTCAAACAATTTGTATGGGGTGCAGAATATAACAAATGTTGGTGAGCCCTGATTTAGGGTGACGCGGATCTGGGAGAGAAGATGGGATGTCTCAGTAGAAGAATGACGTCCAAGTAAGGGAAGGAGTAACACACTGCCGTCTGGTAGTACCACTAATGTCAATGTCACTGCTATCTGGTAGTACTACTAATGTCAATGTCACTGCCGTCTGGTAGTACCATTAATGTCCATGTCACTGCCGTCTGGTAGTACCACTAATGTCAATGTCACTGCTATCTGGTAGTACCAGTAATGTCAATGTTACTACAATCTGGTAGTAACAGTAATGTCAATGTCACTGCTATTCACTGCTATCTGGTAGTACCACTAATGTCAATGTCACTTCTATCTGGTAGTACCAGTAATTTCAATGTTACTGCAATCTGGTAGTAACAGTAATGTCAATGTCACTGCTTTTCACTGCTATCTGGTAGTACCACTAATGTCAATGTCATTGCTATCTGGTAGTACCACTAATGTCAATGTCACTGCTTTCTGGTAGTGCCAGTAATGTCAATGTTATCTAAAATCACCATGCTTTCTGATCTACAGTCACGTGACAGTAACTCTTCGCTGTACAATAACTTATTGTTGGCTCATTGTTTTGCCTTACATAATCGACCCAAGACCCACCCCCCCCCCAAACCTCCTCCCACCTTTGCCTCCCTACCTGGTGGGAGATCTCATTCCATTAGGTGTAGATAACAAATGACAATCATGTTATTTCCTTACTTGAAGCGTAAACAAGTCATTTCAACTTTAAATGATAGTACAGGGTTGATAGGGTTGATAGGCATTGGGTTTTGTTCTCATTGTAATAATACCTTTTTTTTATTACGACATAGGTTGAAATGCACTCGTTTAAAGGAGTAGCTTTGCGACAGTCACCATGTACTATACGACAGTCACCATGTACTATACGACAGTCACCATGTACTATACGTTGGACCAACTAGGTTATAGTGCAAGTCACTAGATTGACTTGGTCGGTCTCTCTCTCTCTCAACAAAATAGTCATACCTGCAGCTCATAGAATTAAACAGGATTGCTGTCGCACACCAAGGTTCAGCAAGTGGGTGGCATTGATAAACGCTTTGTGCATAGCCTTTCAATAACGTCATTTTTAAACAGCCTGTCGACCATGGCCAATGTAGATTATAATAAACTATCGATCTGACCTGGTATCGATCGCTACATTTTAATCAGAGAATGATTGAAAAAGTATTGCCCAATACAAGACAATCCCAGACAGCATACGGCCTACTCTTCCTACAATTTAATGTAGTGTATTTATTAGCAAGGATTTAACAGAGGTGTTATTCCAATGTGTTGTCTATTTTGTTTATTGAAATACTTTCGCTTAAAGATTCCTTACCAATGATTAATACACAAATGTTAACCTCTACGACGGGATGTATGGCCCCCATTTATGCATTTACTTACATGTTAACCTCTACGACGGCATGTATGGCCCCCATTTATGCATTTACTTCAAGGCTGGGCAGGACAATAATGACATTATACCAAAATTCGCCAATAATTAATGAAATAATGACCCAAATCCGGCAGTAATGAATTTATTAAACTCGAAGTGGATCAAGACATTCTTCCTAACTATCTAACAATCATGGCATATCAAGACTTTGTCTACTTCCCATTACTATGCTGTACTTGGCCAGTTACCTCATAATATCTGCTTACACAACTGACATATGGCAAGAACGCAAAGCACACTTCGATTCCGACTTAGATGACTTCTCACTTTAAAGAACCCTATAGTTGACCAGGTCAAACGGTTAAGTTTTCATATGGTCAAGTTTTCATATGCCGGGAGGTCAACATTTATTCGGGCTTAATGTCAAAATATCAAATTGAGAATAAATGTTTGAGCACTAACTTAGGCTTCGTATATCAGCACATTTTTAGAAAAAATATTTAAAATCCACATGGGGGGGGGGGGATGGCCTTAGTGTCAACCCGAACAACCATCGGGGGCATGAACAGATAAGGGGGGGGGGGAAGGGGGGTTGTAAATTACAATATTAATATTAAATTAGGAAGTACTACACAAGAAGAAGCAAGGTAATAATAGATAAGTTAGCTAGGTGCTCAGTCAATCAGCACGTAAGATAAGTTAGCTAGGTGCTCAGTCAATCAGCACGTAAGATACGTAAGCTAGGTGCTCAGTCAATCAGCACATAAGATAAGTTAGCTAGGTGCTCAGTCAATCAGCCCATAAGATAAGTTAGCTAGGTGCTCAGTCAATCAGCACATAAGATAAGTTAGCTAGGTGCTCAGTCAATCAGCACGTAAGATAAGTTGGCAAGGTGCTCGGTCAATCAGCACGTAAGATAAGTTAGCAAGGTGCTCGGTCAATCAGCACGTAAGATAAGTTAGCTAGGTGCTCAGTCAATCAGCACGTAAGATGTACACGACACAAATAATGCACACAGACTACACATCAATCATAAACACGCTCTTAATCAGATTATCACAGACCCATCTGATAGACCTGACAAACTTCCACTTGACACGGACCAAGCTGATTGCCCATCCACATGGGACACACACACACACCTACACACACCCACATACTACCCGATTCGCTCAAACTACCAAGGTTAGGCTCGCATGAATGGCCATGGCGGAGAAACTTTATAACTTCGATACCCTAGAAATACGTTAAAACACTAGTTACCAAACACCTCTGGAAGAAATCAAATCACTAAGTTAACGAAACTTTACATTTAAACAAACAAAAAAATGTTTTCTTTTTTTGACAAAAGAATGTCTCAATTAATTCAGTTATTATAATATAACGTGTATTATTTCCTACTCTACGGTACGCGAGGTCACATACCAGGCGCAGGCGCCTAACATGTCAAACATGGGGTCAAAATTGAGGGTGCAAAGTTTTGAACTTACCTTACTAACGTTGTACGATTCCGAGGAAGGCATATCCAAGTGTGACCACAACTCAAGTATTGATGAATAATGTACTGTCAACTAATGACGGACTATCCTTACGATAGTTATAAATAGGTCATCCGCGTTATTGATAAGTCATAGTGGGCGAGGTACAGAAACCAAAACACAGGCAAGTGGTTACAACACGTTACTGGGCCAGCCAGCAAAGTTTTTTGGGTTTTTTTTCCTTTCCTTGGTTTAACTGAAAATTTAAGCCCCTTTCATACGGTGCGGTGCGCCACGGTGACAACGTTTTCGTTTGTTTAGGTTTAAAAATTGCGTTGGTTCGCTACCCCGTGCGGTGTTCGCCGCGTCCCGGTCCAAGCTCAGGCTCACCGCTTCATTGAGTAAATAGAGCTGTGTACACGTGTGCCGAACAACTCGTCCATTGAGAGCGAAATGAGGATATCAGCACGGTGTTTATGTTGAAGAGATAACTGATTCCTGGTCTGTGGGACAACAACGCGTGGTCTGTTTGCCCGCGACAATCCTTCCCCTTGAGGTGTGTTGTGCAGTGCTTAACACACAGTTGACCCACGCACCGGACACATAACCCATGAACCGGAACTTAATGACCCTACCCCTTCGTGTAGGTTAAAAGTAACTTTAAGTTCGAAACACTTGTCCGATGTCCTACTGGTATCTCATGAACGGATATGTTGTGTTCCATTATTTTAGTGTGGATTTATCTATTTTTTGTCCTAAATCAATCTCTCACAGACGATAATTATAATATCCCTTGACCTTGCCTTAAATAAACTTGTACATTAACATTTACACCATTCATACGTTCTGACGACTGTCGTTCTGAACAGTTTAACTAATCGTTTCAGTTTTCAGACGTCCTGTTTCTCGGTTTATTAAATACTAGCTAGAGCTCACCAAACATTGGCGGCAGCAATGCGTGAACTTCCCATCTAGTAAAGTTACTTGACAAAACATGAACTCAAATAACGCACATTTAAAAGAATCCCAATATTTGCTACACCCCTTCACTCATGATACGTCACTGCACACTTTTTATTTCACGCCCATGAACTCTATTAATATTCTCATGTCTCAACCACTTTTAAACCGATTATTTTTAACACAATACTTAAATTGAGACGATTTCATTTCCGAAAAGAAAATATTACGCACCAAACGCAATTGCGTTACTAAAAATATACATATATCATATATAGCGTAGTTATCGGGAATTATATTTTACGCGCTAGCGAACTCATTATTGAACCACACTCTGGCGTATCTATTAATAGTCAGCGTGGTGTTTGACCCGTCTTGTTTGACCTTTGTTGGCGAATTATATATTATATAGATGTACTTAGTGAGATAAATTAATTAAGTTACTGGTTTCTGTGCTATAAATATATTTGTAAAATAAAACAAATTGTCAGTTTTTTGTCCTCAAATTTAAAATTAATTTTTATTGTTGTAGGTAGTCAACAAGTATAGAAGGGTTGGGAAATTATATGTCTCTCTTTTAGACCAGTACACTCGTCTTAACAATACGATGGGCTATTTAACTTGTGTAACAGCAATGGACTCTAGCAGCGACTTGTCTCGTCCTTGACCCCCCCTCCCTAGGGCAGGTTACTCCCCGCGCTTTGATGACCTCAGACAACAACATGGCAGAGGTCATAGGTCACAAGCAAGTGACGTGAATGTAGCTGCCTTCTGGCAAAAACATCAACAGCTTATCAGGCGTCTTCTTGGGACTTTTCTCTAAACCAAGGATTCTTAACCCGCACCCAGTGGGGTTCAGGAGGCAATGTCAGGGGTGCAGGAGGCAATGTCAGGGGTGCAGGAGGCAATGTCAGGGGTGCAGGAGGCAATGTCAGGGGTGCAGGAGGCAATGTCAGGGGTGCAGGAACAACCAGAAAATCAGAACATTGACCTTTTTTTCTCCCGGCTTTTTTTTATCGGGACCGGAAAAAGGGGGGGGGGTGTTTAAAATTAAGAAGGGGTGCGACGCTACTAAAAAGTTCAGAACCTCTCAATTTTGTTACATTTCGACCCACACATAGATGCTGGTAATATCTTCAAAATACGACGCACTTACCACTTACAAATTTTCGTCAAATTTCTTTTTGAACGCACCAAGCTATATAGTCAAACAAATTATACGTTTAAAGAAATTTGACGCAAAATTAGATCGTGTGAACTGAAAAAAAAAATGGACCAAACTTCCGTTCGATCAAACTTCCGTCGATCAATTTTTCTTCGACGAAATTTCTTTCAAACAAATTTCCGGATACGGTATTTATCTCAGTGGGTCTAGTCTGTGAGAGGTATAGGGACATTCATTAAAGTTAACTTTCGTCCTATTAATGTGACACTTATTCAACTAGGCGAAACATTTAAATTTAAATGCAGAATTCAACCGTTTAAGCTTTAATCCATTCAACAGCGGGAAGATTCGACTTCAATCCATTCAATAGTGAGAAGATTCTACTTCAATCCATTCAATAGTGAGAAGATTCTACTTCAATCCATTCAATAGTGAGAAGTTCTACTTCAATCCATTCAATAGTGAGAAGATTCTACTTCAATCCATTCAATAGTGAGAAGATTCTACTTCAATCCATTCAATAGTGAGAAGATTCTACTTGAATCCATTCAATAGTGAGAAGATTCTACTTCAATCCATTCAATAGTGAGAAGATTTCTAGTGTAACGAAATCTTTCAATTAATTGAATCATCAACACATCTGTGACCTTTGTTTACTGAAGATAATTGACATTTACTTTTTTATCCGGGAATCTCAGGCAATGAACATGGACTCACCCGTTGACACCCAAAATCAGACATTAAAAATGGACTCACCCGTTGAACTGATAGAGGCACTTTGAACTCCCTGCCCCCGACGAGCCGAAATCCCCAGGGGACATCAGGGCTTGACCTTTGCAACCAAATGGTTTCCATATTAAAACGAGGTAGGGGGCGACGTGTGCAGCTGTTGTTGGCGGTGTTACCATTGGGGGGGGGGGAATTGATAACAATATTTGGTGCGTTGATCCCATGCGGGATAAACCAAATCCACAATTTTACGTAACTGCCATGTCTTTTTCCTGTTTGGGTTTTTACATTTTACTCTATGTCACTTCCTTTCCATCCTTCTTCACTTTGTCCCTGGCTTTTTTTCGCCCACTCCTATTTTTTCTCCCCCCTTTTTTGGATAGGATGTAATGTATGTAGATAGGATGTAATGTATATAGATAGGATGTAATGTATATAGATAGGATGCAATGTATATAGATAGGATGTAATGTATATAGATAGGATATAATGTATATAGATAGGATGCAATGTATATAGATAGGATGCAATGTATATAGATAGGATGTAATGTATATAGATATGATGTAATGTATATAGATAGGATGTAATGTATATAGATAGGATGTAATGTATATAGATATGATGTAATGTATATAGATAGGATGTAATGTATATAGATAGGATGTAATGTATATAGATAGGATGTAATCTATGTAGATAGGATGTAATGTATGTAGATAGGATGTAATGTATATAGATAGGATGCAATGTATATAGATAGGATATAATGTATATAGATAGGATGTAATGTATATAGATAGGATTTAATGTATGTAGATAGGATATAATGTATATAGATAGGATATAATGTATATAGATAGGATGTAATGTATATAGATAGGATGTAATGTATATAGATAGGATGTAATGTATATAGATAGGATGTAATGTATATATATAGGATGTAATGTATATATAGGATGTAATGTATATAGATAGGATGTAATGTATATAGATAGGATGTAATGTATATAGATATGATGTAATGTATATAGATAGGATGTAATGTATATAGATAGGATGTAATGTATGTAGATAGGATGTAATGTATGTAGATAGGATGTAATGTATATAGATAGGATGCAATGTATATAGATAGGATGTAATGTATATAGATAGGATGTAATGTATGTAGATAGGATGTAATGTATGTAGATAGGATGTAATGTATATAGATAGGATGTAATGTATATAGATAGGATGTAATGTATATAGATAGGATGTAATGTATATAGATAGGATGTAATGTATGTAGATAGGATGTAATGTATGTAGATAGGATGTAATGTATGTAGATAGGATGTAATGTATGTAGATAGGATGTAATGTATGTAGATAGGATGTAATGTATGTAGATAGGATGTAATGTATATAGATAGGATGTAATGTATATAGATAGGATGTAATGTATATAGATAGGATGTAATGTATATAGATAGGATGTAATGTATATAGATAGGATGTAATGTATGTAGATAGGATGTAATGTATGTAGATAGGATGTAATGTATGTAGATAGGATGTAATGTATGTAGATAGGATGTAATGTATGTAGATAGGATGTAATGTATATAGATAGGATGTAATGTATATAGATAGGATGTAATGTATATAGATAGGAAGCAATGTATATAGATAGGATGCAATGTATATAGATAGGATGTAATGTATATAGATAGGATGTAATGTATATAGATAGGATATAATGTATATAGATAGGATGTAATGTATATAGATAGGATGTAATGTATATAGATAGGATATAATGTATATAGATAGGATGCAATGTATATAGATAGGATGTAATGTATATAGATAGGATGCAATGTATATAGATAGGATGTAATGTATATAGATAGGATGTAATGTATATAGATAGGATATAATGTATGTAGATAGGATGTAAAGTATGTAGATAGGATGTAATGTATGTAGATAGGATGTAATGTATGTAGATAGGATGTAATGTATGTAGATAGGATGTAATGTATGTAGATAGGATGTCAATGAAATTGATACTTAGTTACTTGCTTTTTTTGTTGTACTGATGAAGGCTTGAGACGAAACAACGTTTACTTGTGTAGTATGTCCAATTATTTTTAAAGCTTTAATTATATTGTTATATTGACACAAATTGTTCGGGTCTAATTAATTAATCTATTTTAAAGCTTTATCGCAGCCCAACACTTTTTATAATGACTATTGGGGAGGAGGGGGGGAAGAGAAACATGTGCAGCTATTGTTGGCGGTGTTACTGTAATGTTTGGGGAAACATGTGCAGTCACAGTTGACGGTGTAACTGTTAGTTTTGGTATGTCTTTGGTTGGCGGGTTTGGGAAGGGTATACACCTACTGGGGCATAGGACCTCGTTCTGTAATAGTAGTGTTCGAATCTAAATTTGATCTCTAATCAGAATTGAACGATGACATATTTTTGTACACAGAGTTTCTTCATTCACATTTTTAAAAAACAGCAAACAAAAGACAACAAAGAAAAGACAACAAAGAAAAGACAACAAAGAAAAGACAACAAAGAAAAGACAACAAACAAAAGACAACAAACAAAAGACAACAAACAAAAGACAACAAACAAAAGACAACAAACAAAAGACAACAAACAAAAAACAAACATAAGACAACAAACAAAAGACAACAAACTTTAACGTCGTCATCAACCAGGGGTGGGCAAACTACGGCCCTGCAACTGATATTATGCGGCCCTCGAAGGCATTGAGAAATTTTAAAAAATACTTTGCTTTTAAGTTATTTTGTTGAATTTTACCGAATTTCATGTACCGTCATGAATGTTTGAACTTTTCTCACAGACGCCGCGCAGCAGTTGTGAGTATCCACGCAGCAAATTTCCATGTAAGTGTTTGTTTGTATTTGTGGGCTGAACAATTTTGCACACAAAAAATGGATGCTGTAAAACTTTGCACACAACTTTATGATTTTGCACACGAACCAACAAACCTTAGAGGGAACATTGTGCACCCCCTCCCCCCCCCCCCCCTCCCCCCGCCGATAGCTTGACATTTGTCAATGTGGCCCTCTGCACAAAAAGTTTGCCCACCCCTGCTATATTTGTATTTGTGGGCTGAACAATTTGGCACACAAAAAATGGATGCTGTAAAACTTTGCACACAACTTTATGATTTTGCACACGAACCAACAAACCTTAGAGGGAACATTGTGCACCCCCTCCCCCCCTCCCCCCTCCCCCCGCCGATAGCTTGACATTTGTCAATGTGGCCCTCTGCACAAAAAGTTTGCCCACCCCTGCTATAAATTATATAAATAATTTATTGACCTAACTTAACATACTTTTATAATGCATTGTCAATTTCTTTTATAGCGGTGCCCTTTTCTTTTGTACCTGTTACATAATGAGGAAGAGAGTTTCGATACGTCTCTATATATCACTATCAATATCCCACTTGTGCTATTTGTTCACAGTGGCGTAGGAATGGTGGGGCGGAGGGGGCGGTCCGCCCAGGTCCGGGGAGGGGGGGGAATTTTTTATTTCTTTAAATTGCATTTTCGACAAATCCAGATTTTATTTTGGAAAAGGGGGGGGGGGATGGCTTCAATCTTGTCCCGCCCTCGGGCGGCCCTAACACAGCTACGTCACTGTTTGTACATCCATTATTTCTTTAAATTGCATTTTCGACAAATCCAGATTTTATTTTGGAAAAGGGGGGGGGGGATGGCTTCAATCTTGTCCCGCCCTCTGGCGGCACTAACACAGCTACGTCACTGTGTGTACATCCAATCTAATTATTATATCTACAAACTGACGACTTAACACATCACAAACAACTCGCCACACAGATGACACGGCACATATGACACGGCACATATGACACGGCACATATGACACGCCACAGATGACACGCCAAAGATGACACGCCACAGATTACACATCCAGCATCATCGACATTTTTATTGCACGTGACACCATCATATTATGACAACTGACATATATGACAAACCTTTGCATGGTCAGGTCGAGGTACGTGTGGGTCACTCTTGTTGCCCGGGCCCCTGTGCTCACGTGGTAAGCTGCGGCCATGCCCCGATCCAAACTCCGGCCCTAGGGTCATCAAGGGGTCAGGGGCCCGCCTTTTGTGGGATGTCTTACCGTTAATGGTGACGTCACCATTTTTGACATGCGTGTCTGTGATGACGTCAATATGATCCATTTATTGAGAAAATAACTGCGGGAATTCTCTACTGTCTGTGTAAAAGGTGAAGGTCACATAGTCCGCAAGCCATTGCTAGCCGATGACAACACAATCTTTCAAACGTTCCATGGACATCTCGCTTGAAATATGTGTCTATGTGGTGTCCAAGTTATGACAGTGAGACATGATTCTGTGGCACGCTGTCCGAATGTCCGTGCAGGTCCTCACAGGTGAAACTATCCAAACTGGCAACAGGTTTTCACAGGTGAAAATATCCAAACTGGCAACAGGTCTTCACAGGTGAAACGCTCCAAACTGGCAACAGGTCTTCACAGGTGAAAGTGTCCAAACTACCAACAGGTCTTCGCAATCATAGATATTGAAGATCCTAACCTAAGCCCCACCAGGTTTAATGGCCGTTCAAAGCTCCCTCACAGGAGATGATGAAATGTTCAGGACTGCATGTCAGCTCTAAAAGTTACTCCTTGTAATTCTGCCTACAAGTGAACCGAGAAGAAGAATTATTTCAGAGCCTTACAATCTCAGCGCAATGGTGCCTGCTAATCTCAGAGACATAGTGCCATATAATATCAGATCCATGGTTCCTGATAATCTCAGAGCCATGGTACCTCATAATCTCAGAGCCACGGTACCCCATAATCTCAGAGCCAGGGTACCTCATAATCTCAGAGCCATGGTACCCCATAATCTCAGAGCCAGGGTACCTCATAATCTCAGAGCCAGGGTACCTCATAATCTCAGAGCCAGGGTACCTCATAATCTCAGAGCCATGGTAACTCATAATCTAAGAGACATGGTACCCCATAATCTCAGAGCCATGGTAACTCATAATCTAAGAGACATGGTACCTCATAATCTCAGAGCCATGGTAACTCATAATCTAAGAGACATGGTACCCCATAATCTCAGAGCCATGGTAACTCATAATCTAAGAGACATGGTACCTCATAATCTCAGAGCCATGGTAACTCATAATCTAAGAGACATGGTACCCCATAATCTCAGAGCCATGGTAACTCATAATCTAAGAGAAATGGTACCCCATAATCTCAGAGCCATGGTAACTCATAATCTAAGAGACATGGTGCCTCATAATCTCAGAGCCATGGTAACACCAGATATAAACTGTGTCATTACATTGACACATGACTCGCATCCGACCAAGAAGAAATTGTTCAATAACCTCACAACTGTCCTCAGGAAAAAACAAGACTGAACTTACAACTAAAGCACTGCTGGCCCCTTGACCTTAGTTCACCATTAAACATGTCACAACATGGAACTAAAGTTCCAACCAACTAAATGATCTATGGGTCATTACAAACACACACACACTAATTCACAACTCAGCAAAGTTCCATCCTGGATGGTAAAATATACAACCTCAACTTAAATGACAATATACAATCACAACTTAAATGACAATATTCAAACCCAAATAGGATGATAAATGACAGAACGTAATACTAATTATTATAACTCTTTAAATGCTTCAATAAATAGATACTATGACAAAAGATATCCAACACAATATTAAAGTTATAATAATTTAACCTCAAACCAAACCATCAAACCAAACCATCAAACCAAACCATCAAACCAAACCATCAAACCAAACCATCAAACCAAACCATCAAACCAAACCATCAAACCAAACCATCAAACCAAACCATCAAACCAAACCATCAAACCAATTCCAGACCAATTTCTTTCCGACCATCGCGACCTCTCGCGACATGAACGGTAAATCAGAATAGAGATGAAAGAAAGAGGGATTATCCATGGCTAGCTTGTGCTATAAAGGGAAGCAATCTATAATAAAGGAATAATGCCATAACTTCTGAATATCGGAACTCTACCATATGACTGGTTGGACAATGTGCCCCTGGGCACTGAAACTTCCAATACATGACTGGTCAGACAATGTGCCCCTGGGCACTGTGAACTTCTTCTCATAGACTTTAAAAATAATACTAATCAGATGAATGAAGATGTCATGTCACATGAGAAATAAAGCTACTAATGACAAGGACCTTGTGTTGACTGACACATCCATTCCCCTCAAGATGACGGCCTCATAACGTATGCAGTCAAGCTCAAATGCAATAACATAACATCCTGTTCACAAAGTTGCTGGAGGAAATAACTGACTACGGCTGACATCTTGAGTACACGGCACATTTCTTGGACCCAAGGCAAACAGCGGTGCTATTTGTAGATGTGGTGCTATTTACAGGTTCAATCAGTGGTCAGTTATCGTTAGTAAACAAATATTCCATGGAAAGCGCTATTTCAAGGTTCTTTATTTCCAGGTTTCACGGTATATCTGTGATCTACAAGAGCCTAAAGAAATACCCAAAACTGGACGCACGTAAGTGTAATGGTAATAGGTTTAATTTCAACTAAGGAAGAACAGAATATTACCGGTAACAATAGTCTTTTGAGGCTTACGTGGTCAGAAGAATATCTTTACATAATTATAAAATATGTATATGTGTGAGTTTGTGTTTGTATGTGTGCGTTTGTGTGTGTGTGTGTATTTCTGGGTATATGTTTGTGTGTGTGTATGTTTGGGTATATGTTTGTGTGTGGGCATGTTTGGGTATATGTTTGTGTGTGTGTATGTCTGCGTATATGTTTGTGTGTGTGTGTGTCTGCGTATGTTTGTGTGTGTGCATGTTTGTGTATGTGTTTGTGTATGTGTAGTGGAACAGGACGACAGAGCAGTAAATACCGGTTTACCTAAAGCTGCAGTTTGTAAAGGAGCAGTTGGTAAAGGAGCAGTTGGTAAAGGAGCAGTTGGTAATTAATTTGGAACACAAAAAGCTTTAAATGCCAAATGTAAAAGTCGTGCCCGCCATCTAACACAGTGTGCCCGCCATCTAACACAGTGTGCGCGCCATCTAACACAGTGTGCCCGCCATCTAACACAGTGTGCCCGCCATCTAACACAGTGTGCCCGCCATCTAACACGGTGTGCCCGCCATCTAAC
>CAXITT010000067.1:740132-751198 GCA_964033795.1 Lymnaea stagnalis
GGGGGGGGGGGCAAGAAATTGTATGTGAGAGATTGAAAGTGAAATAAAATGTGCCCGATTGCCAGGCCTCGACCGGGCCAGTGTTGGGTTAAGTCACAATTAATGTCCACACGATTCTGGCGGCTCATCGATCGGCCATCGCAGCTGCTGGACTTCCGGGGGTGTCGGGTGCCAGGGGGTGAGGACATTACTTGGCGGGACTTGCTGTTCGGTGTGGGGCAATGGTCAGGAATTAAGTCAGAAATGTCCGGGAGGGACGGTACTTACGAGCTAAAGCAGCAGATTGTGATGTCAATGGGTTGGGACATGTGGCATGGGGAGGGGGCGGTGGTACTTTTGAGGTATAGCAGCAGATTGCGATGTCAATAGGTTTGGACTGGAGGGCACCTGGGGGGGGGGTTCTTACGAGGCATATCAGCAGATTGCGATGTCAATAGGTTTTAACATGTAGCATGGGGGGATACTTTAAGGTATAGCAGCTTATTGCAATGTCAATAGGTTTTGATTTGTAACATGAGGAGTGAGGGGGGGGGGTCTAAGCGGTTCTAAATCATATAGTTACAGGGATCTTCTTGTTGGTTGATACGCTGTTGGAATATCAGCGATTTTAAAAGCATTTCGTTATGTCCATAACTAGTTGATATCAAATGAATATGATTGATTCTAAATTCCTGTAGCATGAAGCAGCACATATAATGAGCTGGACTATTGCTGTAGCACACATACTGAGCTGAGGTATTCACCAACAAATCGATGGGCCATTACCTTTCTGCTAATCAACAGTAGTAGGTGGAGGGGGTCGGCAACCTTTTATGAGTCAAGAGCCATTTGATCAATTACATCCGCTAAGAAGACATTTTAGGAGTCGCAACCATTACAGCTTGTTTAAGGCATGGCTCAGCAAGGCTCAGCATGGCTCAGCAAGGCTCAGCACGGCCCAGCAAGGCTCAGCAAGGCTCAGCACGGCCCAGCAAGGCTTAGCAAGGCTCAGCACGGCCCAGCAAGGCTCAGCACGGCCCAGCAAGGCTCAGCACGGCCCAGCAACGCTCAGCACGGCCCAGCACGGCTCAGCACGGCCCAGCACGGCCCAGCAACGCCCAGCACAGGGGGGGGGGGTGGAGGGGGGGGGGGGCAAGAAATTGTATGTGAGAGATTGAAAGTGAAATAAAATGTGCCCGATTGCCAGGCCTCGACCGGGCCAGTGTTGGGTTAAGTCACAATTAATGTCCACACGATTCTGGCGGCTCATCGATCGGCCATCGCAGCTGCTGGACTTCCGGGGGTGTCGGGTGCCAGGGGGTGAGGACATTACTTGGCGGGACTTGCTGTTCGGTGTGGGGCAATGGTCAGGAATTAAGTCAGAAATGTCCGGGAGGGACGGTACTTACGAGCTAAAGCAGCAGATTGTGATGTCAATGGGTTGGGACATGTGGCATGGGGAGGGGGCGGTGGTACTTTTGAGGTATAGCAGCAGATTGCGATGTCAATAGGTTTGGACTGGAGGGCACCTGGGGGGGGGTTCTTACGAGGCATATCAGCAGATTGCGATGGCAATAGGTTTTAACATGTAGCATGGGGGGATACTTTAAGGTATAGCAGCTTATTGCAATGTCAATAGGTTTTGATTTGTAGACCCATTTGGGGACGGGAGCCATGGGTTGGAAGACACCCCAGCGACCCATTTGGGGACGGGAGCCATGGGTTGGAAGACACCCCAGCGACCCATTTGGGGACGGGAGCCATGGGTTGGAAGACACCACAGCGACCCATTTGGGGACGGGAGCCATGGGTTGGAAGACACCACAGCGACCCATTTGGGGACGGGAGCCATGGGTTGGAAGACACCACAGCGACCCATTTGGGGACGGGAGCCATGGGTTGGAAACTGGATTGTTGACAAAACAGTTCACCTCGGATTTTCCTGGATCTGACGTACTGCCAGGTGTGTCGTGTCATCTTCTAGGTGTGTCGTGTCATCTTCTAGGTGTGTCGTGTCATCTGCTAGACGTGTCGTGTCTTTGCAAAGTGTGTCATGTTGTCTGCTATTAAATAAAGGGCGCGGTAGCTACCGTGATGATTGTATGGCTGTCAAGTTTATCATGATTGATTGTATCATTAAAGGCTCAATGTGCCAGGATTCCGTGAGCATGCCAACCTGGCATGAAATATTATTGAGCACACGCGAAAATAATGCAGTAACTACAAATGTGTGCAACTTTCACATAACAGCGAGATGGATTTAGAACTCCATCCATCTAGGTGAGTCAGTCGGTCAGGAAGTGGCAGGTGAAGCAGATTTAATGTTCTTTAAATGATGTACATGTCTTTTTAATATCATAGGGATGTGAGGTGGTCAGGAGGCTTATACACAGCGATGGGTGGGGCCTGGGGAGGCTTATACACAGCGAGGGGTGGGGGCGTAGTTGCAATCAGATTTCACAGATCCAAGCACTGTTCCTCTGGTCTTATACACGGATACAGATGCACAAAGGAGTAGACTTATTGCGCCACTGCAAGGATTTAAAAGTAGGTTTTTTCCATGTCAATCGCTAATGACAACAATTACAATGTTTACAACATTTGGAACATTTACTTTCACAGACCTTGAAACTTTCTCGTCAATTCTTTCCTCCAACCTGGTCCTAGGAATAAAGAAAGAGAGACAGAAGAGATGTCCCTTGGTAAACCATTGTCTGATGGCGGGTTAGGGAAGGAAGGGGCCGTGGACGGGAAACGTCGGCTGATAAAGAAGGTGATCAGAGCCGTTAGCGAAGTGTAGGGGTGGGGGTGTATGGGGGGGGGGGCAAGAAATTGTATGTGAGAGATTGAAAGTGAAATAAAATGTGCCCGATTGCCAGGCCTCGACCGGGCCAGTGGTGGGTTAAGTCACAATTAATGTCCACACGATTCTGGCGGCTCATCGATCGGCCATCGCAGCTGCTGGACTTCCGGGGGTGTCGGGTGCCAGGGGGTGAGGACATTACTTGGCGGGACTTGCTGTTCGGTGTGGGGCAATGGTCAGGAATTAAGTCAGAAATGTCCGGGAGGGACGGTACTTACGAGCTAAAGCAGCAGATTGTGATGTCAATGGGTTGGGACATGTGGCATGGGGAGGGGGCGGTGGTACTTTTGAGGTATAGCAGCAGATTGCGATGTCAATAGGTTTGGACTGGAGGGCACCTGGGGGGGGGGTTCTTACGAGGCATATCAGCAGATTGCGATGTCAATAGGTTTTAACATGTAGCATGGGGGGATACTTTAAGGTATAGCAGCTTATTGCAATGTCAATAGGTTTTGATTTGTAACATGAGGAGTGAGGGGGGGGGGTCTAAGCGGTTCTAAATCATATAGTTACAGGGATCTTCTTGTTGGTTGATACGCTGTTGGAATATCAGCGATTTTAAAAGCATTTCGTTATGTCCATAACTAGTTGATATCAAATGAATATGATTGATTCTAAATTCCTGTAGCATGAAGCAGCACATATAATGAGCTGGACTATTGCTGTAGCACACATACTGAGCTGAGGTATTCACCAACAAATCGATGGGCCATTACCTTTCTGCTAATCAACAGTAGTAGGTGGAGGGGGTCGGCAACCTTTTATGAGTCAAGAGCCATTTGATCAATTACATCCGCTAAGAAGACATTTTAGGAGTCGCAACCATTACAGCTTGTTTAAGGCATGGCTCAGCAAGGCTCAGCATGGCTCAGCAAGGCTCAGCACGGCCCAGCAAGGCTCAGCAAGGCTCAGCACGGCCCAGCAAGGCTTAGCAAGGCTCAGCACGGCCCAGCAAGGCTTAGCACGGCCCAGCAAGGCTAAGCACGGCCCAGCAACGCTCAGCACGACCCAGCACGGCTCAGCACGGCCCAGCACGGCACAGCACGGCCCAGCACGGCCCAGCAGGGCCCAGCACGGCCC
Source organism: Lymnaea stagnalis (assembly GCA_964033795.1). Lineage (NCBI taxonomy): Eukaryota > Metazoa > Mollusca > Gastropoda > Lymnaeidae > Lymnaea > Lymnaea stagnalis. The sequence goes on from CAXITT010000067.1 coordinate 744,055, forward strand.
AGCAAGGCTCAGCACGGCCCAGCACGGCTCAGCACGGCCCAGCACGGCTCAGCAAGGCTCAACAAGGCAACGCATGGCCCAGCAACGCTTAGCACGGCCCAGCAACGCTTAGCACGGCCCAGCAACGCTCAGCATGGCCCAGCAACGCTCAGCACGGCCCAGCAACGCTCAACAAGGCTAAGCACCGCCCAGCATGGCTCAGTAAGGCTCAGCAAGGCTAATGTTTTAGATATTAGAGTACTAATACGAGGCACATAATCTATTTTTGAACTACTCCGCAATAATAATGAGTACACTGTTATGTTGGAGACATTGAATTAGAATTTTCATGATTGAATTCAATTATCTAATTATAAATTATATTTTTAGATGATATTCAAAAGTAATTTTTCAAAGAAGAAACAAACATAATGAATGCCTCAGCCAAGAAAGTTAACCCATAAGCACTAGACGTATCTTCACTGCCAACTAGACCACACAACTGAATACAGTATATGCCATAATAACAGACGTAAACTCCGGCATCTTGAACTGTCAACGGTGCACAGCTCCAGTCACCAAATGTTGCCTAGTGTGTCACAGTTCATAGCTCCAGTCACCAAGTGTTGCCTTGTGTGTCCCAGTTCATAGCTCCAGTCACCACGTGTTGCCTTGTGTGTCACAGTTCATAGCTCCAGTCACCACGTGTTGCCTTGTGTGTCACAGTTCATAGCTCCAGTCACCACGTGTTGCCTTGTGTGTCACAGTTCATAGCTCCAGTCACCACGTGTTCCTTGTGTGTCCCAGTAGAGACACATTTCAAACAACTGCCCAAAATATGATCGTGTAGACGTCTATGGTCACGTGGTAGCTACAGTTATGTCAAAGTGGACGAACGGAAGTACGCGTTCACGATGCCGGAGTTTCAGTGCTGCCAGTTTTGTTGCATGTTGTATTGACAAAAGCTGATGTTGCGCTTTTCAAAAATGATCTCAAGATCACAGCCGCGGCCAACGGAGGCCTGTAAGCCTGTGGGTGTAAACAGATTAGCTAGGCAGCATTTTGTGAATGAACTACCGCTGTAAATGCCACTACTTGATTTAAAGGGGGTAATAAGGGGAGAGACTGCAATCAGGTTAGTACAAAATAAAATGAGTAAAACAGAGTATGGTTAAACCTGAAAAATTAAACGCAACAAAACAGCGAACGTGTCGGCAGAAAGCCTTCGTCAGCGAACAAAACAACAGAAAAAACGTTATAAGAAATAGCACTTAGCTGGTAAGTAGTATCTGTGGGCAGCAATAGAAGTGTGATTTAAAGCCACTTCATTGTTTAAACTAAGGTATAGAACTAAGTAGGGGGCTATTTATATCAAATTTCATCAAATTATCAATTTGTATGTTACAATAAATGATCGGATTAAGAGGTGGCCATCAATCAAACGGCTCACCCACAAGATGTCATTAAAACATTCATGTCAATCATCATATCATTCACATAAAACCATAAATGCCAGTACTCACATCAGACATACCAATCGTTCCATAAGATACCGGTATTCGCGGGAGACACGGCATCATTCACGTACGACATCGCATCATTCGCATGCACCATCCAACATTCAGAAAGATAGCCATGTTTTTAAAAGATTGCTTACAGCCAACGATGTTCGTTACACCAGACATACATGCTAACAGACAGACACAGTCCTATAGACAGATACATCACAGGACTCGTATGCTGTTCCTGTCCAATAAAAGTTATCACCCCCATAGCTAACACCCCCCCTCCCCTTAACCTTTTTTTCTCCTCCACTTCTATTATAAAAACAGACGCCCTGATAAAAAGCAAAAAAAAAACAAAAAAAAACGACATTTTCTTTTCAGCAACAGAACACTGACCAAGGAGCCGGCAGACAGATTTTAAAAAATGTGTTAATATAAAAAGAGGTGTGGGTTGGTCAGAAAAGAATGCTGAGCTGAGGAAACTTTTAAAAAGTCATAGCTAACACCCCCCCTCCCCTTAACCTTTTTTTCTCCTCCACTTCTATTATATAAACAGACGCCCTGATAAAAAGCAAAAAAAAAACAAAAAAAAACGACATTTTCTTTTCAGCAACAGAACACTGACCAAGGAGCCGGCAGACAGACATTGACTGGACACAATGAGAGGATTACGCTCATTCTGTCGTTCATTCTCGTTGTCCTCCCTTGTGTTTTAAATTGTTGTTTTTCCACTTTAACTTGAAAACTGAAAGAAAAAAGTCGCCCTTTTTATCTGGCCGAACTCATTAAGGTCAGGTTGGTTGATAGGGCGCAAGATAAGAGTTCGATTTGGCCTGTAAATGGCCACCTGCCATACTGGAATATCGACCTAGGCCAGTTTTTTTTTTTATCTCCAGCACAACCATATGTTGCCTCAAAAGATTTATTGAATTTAGAATAACCGGAAAATAAATATCGGGCAACAGAAATGGCCATGAAATTATTGCCATGAAATTATTGCTGTAAAATCTCATGAGTTATCGATTAAACTCCCAGCTCATTCGCACTCCATGCCATACAAACTCCATCGTGGATGGCATCTTGCAATAAGATGGGAGATTTGTGTGTGTGAGTGGGAAAATGGAGGGACCCGGGGGGAGGGGGGGGGTTGCAAACGTGAACTGATTATAAATTTTGGATGGTCAGGTGAATGTAGGGGTGGGGTCACTTGATCTACGAGGCGATAGATGTTCATGATTGGTTGTCAGGGACGGGATGATGAGGTGGGCCTAAATGGGAGCGCGCAATGATGATCCGATTTTGGACTGCCAGGTTAATGGTGAGGTTAATGTTAAACATCTGTACGTCAATGGAGTGGTGGATGGAGTGGTGGATAGAGTGGTGGATGGAGTGGTGGATGGAGTGGTGGATAGAGTGGTGGATGGAGTGGTGGATGGAGTGGTGGATAGAGTGGTGGATGGAGTGGTGAATGGAGTGGTGGGTGGAGTGGTGGATGGAGTGGTGGATGGAGTGGTGGATGAAGTGGTGAATGGAGTGGTGGATGGAGTGGTGGATGGAGTGGTGGATGAAGTGGTGAATGGAGTGGTGGATGGAGTGGTGGATGGAGTGGTGGATGGAGTGGGGGATGGAGTGGTGGATGGAGTGGTGGATAGAGTGGTGGATGGAGTGGTGGATGGAGTGGGGGATGGAGTGGTGGATGGAGTGGTGGATGGAGTGGTGGAGGGAGTGGTGGATGGAGTGGTGGGTGGAGTGGTGGATGGAGTGGTGGATGGAGTGGTGGATGGAGTGGTGGATGGAGTGGTGGATGGAGTGGTGGATGGAGTGGTGGATGAAGTGGTGAATGGAGTGGTGGATGGAGTGGTGGATGAAGTGGTGGATGAAGTGGTGAATGGAGTGGTGGGTGGAGTGGAAGTGGTGGATGGAGTGGTGGATGGAGTGGTGGATGGAGTGGTGGATGGAGTGGTGGATGGAGTGGTGGATGGAGTGGTGGATGGAGTGGTGGATGGAGTGGTGGATGGAGTGGTGGATGGAGTGGTGAATGGAATGGTGGATGAAGTGGTGGATGGAGTGGTGAATGGAATGGTGGATGAAGTGGTGGATGGAGTGGTGAATGGAATGGTGGATGGAGAGGTGGATATGAGAGGGAGAAAGATGGGGGGGGGTATAATTTATTGCTGGGTGGTAGGGGGGCAATATTTAAAACGACATTTTTCTTACGATAACCATTGTTATTGTTTTTTCTTTAATTGTAGTACAAAAAAAATCGCGTACAAGTCTTACCCTGCAACGATGAATCTTGAGGTCCAAACGGACAGCGAAATTGAAATGCAATCTTCCTGACTGCAGCGATGAGATCTCTTTATTTCATCACTCTTTTAATGGTTTGGATGAGCCCGGGGGAGGGGGGTTATTCAACGTTACAAGATGGCCACAAGGAGGGTGGGATCAAAAAATGGTTGGGACCCACTTTCAATTTATATTATGATGTGGTTGGGACCCACTTTCAATTTATATTATGATGTGGTTGGGACCCACTTTCAATTTATATTATGATGTGGTTGGGACCCACTTTCACTTACATTATGATGTGGTTGGCAAATGTTGGTGAGGCAGATAGTGTCCTGGGTAAAGTGAGCTGATAATAAACTTTGTAGTTATTTTGAAACACACGGAAATAGGTTGTCTTAGAACATAATGAGTTAGTGTCTGGTGGTTGAGACACACGGAAATAGGTTGTCTTAGAACATAATGAGTTAGTGTCTGGTGGTTGAGACACACGGAAAAAGGTTGTCTTAGAACATAATGAGTTAGTGTCTGGTGGTTGAGACACACGGAAATAGGTTGTCTTAGAACATAATGAGTTAGTGTCTGGTGGTTGAGACACACGGAAATAGGTTGTCTTAGAACATAATGAGTTAGTGTCTGGTGGTTGAGACACACGGAAATAGGTTGTCTTAGAACATAATGAGTTAGTGTCTGGTGGTTGAGACACACGGAAATAGGTTGTCTTAGAACATAATGAGTTAGTGTCTGCTGGTTGAGACACACGGAAATAGATTGTCTTAGAACATAATGAGTTAGTGTCTGCTGGTTGAGACACACGGAAATAGATTGTCTTAGAACATAATGAGTTAGTGTCTGCTGGTTGAGACAAACGGAAATAGGTTGTCTTAGAACATAATGAGTTAGTGTCTGGTGGTTGAGACACACGGAAATAGGTTGTCTTAGAACATAATGAGTTAGTGTCTGCTGGTTGAGACACACGGAAATATATTGTCTTAGAACATAATGAGTTAGTGTCTGGTGGTTGAGACACACGGAAATAGGTTGTCTTATAACATAATGAGTTAGTGTCTGGTGGTCGAGACACACGGAAATAGGTTGTCTTAGAACATAATGAGTTAGTGTCTGCTGGTTGAGACACACGGAAATAGATTGTCTGAGAACATAATGAGTTAGTGCCTGGTGGTTGAGACACACGGAAATAGGTTGTCTTAGAACATAATGAGTTAGTGCCTGGTGGTTGAGACACACGGAAATAGGTTGTCTGAGAACATAATGATTTAGTGTGTGGTGGTTGAGCCGCTTGGATATCATTACATGAGAAACTATAAGGATAATAAAAGACGGATTGCGTTCAAGCAGTTTAAAGGAAAATGTAGAACAATGTACGTGGAAGCCTGAAACAGAAATACAGGACAATAAAAGTTGAACGTTTCGGCTGAAAGCCTTCCTCAGCAGACAGGAAAAATGAAGAAATAAAAAGAAAGAAATAAGGGCGTTACAAGGTATGAAACTTCACCTCGTAACATGTATAGCAAACTTATAACATAGCGAAATTGTAGGTAAAACTGAGTAAAATAATTAATTTTGATTGAGTGTAACAACGTATGGGGTATACTAGAGTAGCAGTAATAATACAATTGTGAAAAAATGTGTATGATAAGGAGAAATATGTTATTGGAATTGTAACAAAGGATGCCATAGTAGCTACAGCTAGAAAGAAAACATTTAAGGGGAAACAACCCATTGGGCCAGCGGCGAATCGTTAACACCAGGGTCACCAGGGGAGCTAAGTCTTTGCTTAAACCACATCTTTCTTGGCAACGTAGTCTACAGAAGAACATGGAGAAATTTTGTATTTTATCTATAACATCTTGCCCCATAAAAGATGGGTGCTTATCATGCAAGATGGGGACTTGTCATACAAGATGGAGACTTGTCATACAAGATGGGGACTTGTCATACAAGATTGTTACTTGTCATACGAGATGGGGAATAGTCATGAAGAATTTTTGGCCGAGACTTACTATGTGCACAGCAGTAGGAAGCAATTATTAAATTTTAGGCTGATACTTACTATGTGTACAACGAAAGGAAGCAATTATTGAATGTTGGGCTGAGTCTTACTATGTGTACAACGAAAGGAATCAATTATTAAGGTCATAGGAGGCAATCAATGAGGTAATAATAAGCGAGGTCACTCCAGCACACTCTGCCCCATTGCGTGACTTTGACGAGCTTTCCATTAAAGCAGACTCATGATTTGAACCCAACTAACAAGTCAAATGGATCAATAGACTCAATAGAGGAATGGCGAGGCACAACTCCACACATTGACAACACGTAACACAGAGATTCTGTACAACTACACTGAGATTCTGTACAACTACACTGAGATTCTGTACAACTACACTGAGATTCTGTACAACTACACTGAGATTCTGTACAACTACACTGAGATTCTGTACAACTACACTGAGATTCTGTACAACTGCACTGAGATTCTGTACAACTACACTGAGATTCTGTACAACTACACTGAGATTCTGTACAACTACACTGAGATTCTGTACAACCACACTGAGATTCTGTACAACTACACTGAGATTCTGTACAACTGCACTGAGATTCTGTACAACTACACTGAGATTCTGTACAACTACACTGAGATTCTGTACAACTACACTGAGATTCTGTACAACCACACTGAGATTCTGTACAACTACACTGAGATTCTGTACAATTACACTGAGATTCTGTACAACTACACTGAGATTCTGTACAACTACAACAACGGAATTCAACAAGTTCATGCTACAAAGGAACACTGACATTTTTAAAATGCCATCACTCGTTTTTAAAGCAATATTGTGCAAATATCAGTTTAAATTTAGCATTGATAAGGTGTATGACTTGAGGTGATATACACATGACTTGAGGTGGTATACACATGACTTGAGGTGATATACACATGACTTGAGGTGGTATACACATGACTAGAGGGGATTTAAACATGACTTGACGTGATATAAATATGACTTTAGGTTATGTAAACATGACTTGAGGTGGTATACACATGACTTGAGGGGATTTAAACATGACTTGACGTGATATAAATATGACTTTAGGTTATGTAAACATGACTTGAGGTGGTATACACATGACTTGAGGGGATTTAAACATGACTTGACGTGATATAAATATGACTTGAGGTGATATACACATGACTTGAGGTGGTATACACATGACTAGAGGGGATTTAAACATGACTTGACGTGATATAAATATGACTTTAGGTTATGTAAACATGACTTGAGGTGGTATACACATGACTTGAGGGGATTTAAACATGACTTGACGTGATATAAATATGACTT
>CAXITT010000067.1:777020-813227 GCA_964033795.1 Lymnaea stagnalis
GTTGGATCGTACAAGCTGGCGAGACGGACTGACTGTTGGATCGTACAAGCTGGCGAGACAGACTGACTGTTGGATCGTACAAGCTGGCGAGACAGACTGACTGTTGGATCGTACAAGCTGGCGAGACAGACTGACTGTTGGATCGTACAAGCTGGCGAGACAGACTGACTGTTGGATCGTACAAGCTGGCGAGACAGACTGACTGTTGGATTGTACAAGCTGGCGAGACAGACTGACTGTTGGATCGTACAAGCTGGCGAGACAGACTGAGTGTTTGAGCAGTCTTCATATTGTAAACGCACCGCTCCCGCCCCATGATGGCTTACAGCAAGGAAAAGCAGAATCGAATACAAGCCAAATAGGACCCCAAGAACACGCGTGTCTTTCTAGGCAGACATTGTACTGGCCAGCCACATACGTACTCACGTTTGAGCCTTGGTAAACCTGGCTAGCCACCTACGTACTCACCTTTGAGCCATGGTCAACCTGGCTAGCCACCTACGTACTCACCTTTGAGCCTTGGTCACCCTGACTAGCCACCTACGTAATCACATTTGAATAAAGCCTTGGTCAACCTCGCTAGCCACGTACGTACTCACCGTTGAATAAAGCCTTGGTCAACCTGGCAAGCCACCTACGTACTCACCGTTGAATAAAGCGTTGGTCAACCTCGCTAGCTACCCGAGTACCCACCATTGAATAAAGCCTTGGTTAACCTCGCATGCGACGGACGAGCAATAATCTTCAAATTACCCTCATGTGGGGCGTAACTTGGGAACAATATCTTAAAGCTCAGAGATGCTATGCTATGAAACAAGATAGACGGCCATACTTATATTTGTAAGTATTGGGCACTATTTAGAAACCTTTTCTTAACCCAAAATTAAGTAGGGAGTAGTGTCAAATTCGGTATCTCTGAGCGACGTGGAGCTAAAACAACCATAACACGGATGTGAAACAAAGAGAATCAAAATAGTAACGACGTGGAGCTAAAACAACCATAACACGGGGGATGGGAAACAAAGAGAATCAAAATAGTAAGAACGAAAATGTAAGTTTTCAAAGAATGAACGGGAAAAAAAGGGGAAACAACCAGTCCATCTACATTCCTTTTTAACCTCCGAATCATGATATGTGTCCATAGCAACATCGCAACAACCGGAAGTGAGACAACACATTCAATGGCCGATGAAAGGCGCGAATGTTAATGAGGACGCTGACAGGAAAGACGGTCGTAAAATCCCCTTGTTGTGGGGCCGTGTTTCCAGGACTTACAACGGCAGCCGATGTCTGGAGTTACCTCCCACTGTCAGGGGCGATGATCAGATTTAACCTTTGTCTCGGGATGGAAATGGTGATTTATTAAATCATGTCTTGGAGTCATTGGAAACTTAATTCCTAGTCAGTACGAGCAATTATGGATTTCACTGAATAGTCAATTTTATTTAATTTCGTTTAAGACATGTCATATAGAAACATAGTTTTATATAAGATTAGTGTCTTCAACTTGAGGTTTGCTCAGTTGAGACCATTCGGCCATCCAGTCTCTGAGCAAACCTCAAGTTGGTGGTCTGGAGTTCATTTCCAGCCAGAGGCGAGTCAAGCAAAAACATCACCCCGGGTGGATGAGACTCGTTAACCTTGGTCGGCAACTCATCAAAGAGAAGGAAACTCTGAATTCAAACCCGGAGTTGGGAGTCCCATAAGGCGCATACAATGACAATTCCTGCAACCGTACCCATCTCTGGTCGTCTTGACGTAGAGTCTTGCCACTGGATATAGTGGGCCCGGACGAGAGAGTGAGGTTGACGCCGCGCAACTCTTCCTCACTTTAAACAAAAGTCACCAGTGCAAGCCATCAGTCACTTGACGACTCGATAGTCATTGTCGATCTTCGACGGACGAACAACAGTGTCTTCAAAAAGAAAAAAAAAATCAACCTCCAATATATGTCATGAAGACGCAGAGTTTTATATCAGATTCATCTCATCAACACAATCAACTTCCATTCTCATCCTATTCTAACAGAGGCGAATGTGTATTACAACACTGCTTACCAGCACAAAGATGGCGGAGACAGTGAGAATAGGTTACATGAAATAGTTGCTATCATATCATTACAACATGGAGTTAATCTGACGTGCCCCTACTATTTTGAACATTTCTATTTTAAAATTTGCACTGTGGTTAACCTCGTCCACCAAATGCTTAGACTTTGTTAGATGCTTCCTTTGAAACGCTTTCATGATGGATGTGAATAAATAACTTCCGGTCTACCTCTCCTAAGCTCAGTTGGGAAGTTATTCTCAGTTTTCTCGTTTCTGTTGACGACGTCTTTTACTTTTTATGTCATTTTGATTGTCTTTTGTCGTTATTTAGGCTCTTGTAGATTAATCCTTCAAATATTGTCATTCACTAATACAAGCGGCAGCTTTAGTAGCTACAACACCGTCTGCGCAAGCGGAGCGTCTCCTAGAAAACTTGGTGACGTCCACATTGGGTTTTGCCTCTTCTTGACGTGGCGGACTAGTAGGGAGGTACTGTTTTCCCGAAGCTAAAAAACCCCGACCGACTGCATGACTTCCAACGCAACAAGAGTAGTAACGTCGTAACATGATGACTTGTTGCCGTTAATGGATATGAGGTTGGGGTGGCGGTTAAAACCCATGCCGATGATTTTAGCTACGCGGCCGTGAGAAAACCTTTCCTAGGTGACCGTTTCGTCCCAGCTTATCGTCCCGACCGAAAGATTCCGTGGGTGGTGGGGGGTGGCAACGCAACGCCATTCCTCCGGAGGGAAAGCAAACCCACCAAAGCCACGGGAAAGTCGGCTGCGAGAGCTTTAAGCGCAGCGTTTTCGGTCGACCGGACGTCCCCGAGGCCAGGGGGGAGGTTCCGGTGTGCCACCGCACGGTCTGGCGGTGGGCAAACCCGGCGTCTGGGCCTTGTGGGGGGAAGGGCATTATGATCTAGGGCTCGACGGTCCAGAGACGTCATTTCCCAATGTGATGTATTAGTAGCAACCACAACACGATAAAAGAAACAGTGCTACTCTAAGAGCAGAGCTACCTTAAGAGCACTAATAATCACAGCAGAAAAAACAACAACAAAGAAAAGACCATAACAACAACATGAACAACTACCGGAAAACAAACATAAAGACAAAAACAATAACAGCAACAGTTTTAGCAACGACAACACAACTACATCATCATCGTCGACAACAATTTGCTTACTAAAATTACTTTAAAAATAGAAAATATATAGAAATGTAATGGTATTTTTTAAAAGCATTTTCTTCCTTGAGAATAAAAAACTAAATATCGTGACGATCTGGGGAAAAGTCTGCTTCACCTACTTCTGGTCGCTTTGGGAGCAGCATGACGTCTCAACGCAACACCGGGTCAGTTTCATGTCATGTCCGGTGGGAAGATGGACAAATAAAGAGACAGCCGCACTACACCGACGAGAGAATTCGGTCCCATTTGGGTGATAATTGGCCTGGATGTACTGACAGCTAAAGTGAACACAACAGTGCATTGTAGCCACAGATGGCTGTGTGGGTTAAACACGACACAAATGGATTATATTGGCATCCATATAATTTTGGATTGTGGTAACCAGTAGCATTTCGTGTAGGGGCATGATTTGGGGGGGGGGGGGGGGGAAGGCACGTTAAGGAATAATAATATCGTCAAACTGGCTACCGGCAATAACGCTGACAGTCAAACTGGCTACCGTATATACGCTAACCGTAAAACTGGCTACCGTCAATAACGCTGACCCTAAAACTGGCTACCGTCAATAACGCTGACCCTCAAACTGGCAGCCAGCAATAACGCTGACAGTAAAACTGGCTACCTGCAATAACGCTGACAGTCAAACTGGCTACCGTATATACGCTAACCGTAAAACTGGCTACCGTCAATAACGCTGACCCTAAAACTGGCTACCGTCAATAACGCTGACCCTCAAACTGACTGCCAGCATTAACGCTGACAATAAGACGTGAATCTTTTGAATATTCCATTTAAGTAACTAACACAACAAAAACGCAACAAAAACACAACAAACACATCAACTTCACTTTGTTAACTGATTGTTGGGAAATGCCAAGGCTAGGCAATATTTAAAGAATCATATTATTATGTCATTGGGTGCATTGAAAGACGATAAATCAATGGTTATGCCTGTATTTTTATATGCATGTCACAAACACATGATACCAATTATAGCGTATACTGCTGCACACAACTTTTTCTCTGGCAAACCTATCATGTCAATGCTTCGTTACGTCATTGAAATAAAGGTGTAGAAGAAATAAAAGAATTACGTCTTTGTTTCGCTTAGATATGATGTAAGGAGCTTGTTGATGGGAATAGTTTCAACTAGAATTAGCCTAACGACGCTGGGTTTTAAAGATGTTCTGCATTTGACAGACCGGGGCAAGGCGGACTTTTCAATAAGTGCGATTGTGGCTAGCACTAACACCGCCAGCCGGGTCAATTTGGAACACAGACTTATCCTGACTTACGGCACTTTGACGCCAGATGGGATTAATGGTATGTCTCTGTTCACAGCTTGACCCTAGCTCCGCCCCTCCACGTTCTGACCTATCACAGTGAACTTTTTTCTCCCCCCTTTTTTTCGCCGCTGCTTATTTAAACTCTCACTCATTTTCCTTCTGCCACACTTCTATTGCTGCCCACAGATACTACTTACCAGCTAAGTGCTATTTCTTATTTTTATAACGTTTTTTCGGTTGTTTATTTCGCTGACGAAGGCTTTCTGCCGACACGTTCGCTGTTTTGTTGCGTTTAATTTTTCAGGTTTAACCATACTCTGTTTTACTCATTTTATTCTGCATTTGACAGTTGCTCCTCTAGTCTAAAGTATGTCACATGATTATCTCCAGCCTTTCAACAGATGCCAGCACTTCAGGATTTCAGGAAACTCGGTGAAAGATTACAGTGCCAAGGTTTTTCCAATTTTAATAAAATGTATAGCTGAGCGATGTCCACGGATCAGGTCACACGAATTGGGTCTTCTATTGACACAGTGCATATCTGATCCACACGCCTTCTCATCACCAGTGTACCAAGTGGCGATTTGAAGGTTGCATTCAATAATATTGCGATACTTATTTACAAATGCGGAACAAAGTGATACAAATAAATAGAGTTTTTATGTAAGTTACATTAACATGAAATGGATGATGATATGTTGAAGGTAGTAACATGGTGATGTAAGGGAGTATCAGGGTATGTGAGGTAGTATCAGGGTATGTAAGGTAGTATCAGGGTATGTGAGGTAGTATCAGGGTATGTGAGGTAGTATCAGGGTATGTAAGGTAGTATCAGGGTATGTGAGGCCGTATCAGGGTATGTAAGGCAGTATCAGGGTATGTGAGGCCGTATCAACTTATGTGAGACAGTATCAAAGTTTGTTAGACAGTATCAGGGTATGTGAGACAGTATCAAGGTGTGTGAGACAGTATCAGGGTATGTAAGCCAGTATCAGGGTATGCAAGGTAGTATTTGGGTATGTAAGGTGGTATCAGGGTATTTGAAACAGTATCAGGGTATATAAGGCAGTATCAGAGTATGTGAGACATTATCCTTGTATGTGAGACAGTATCCGGGTATGTGAGGCCGCATCCGGGTATTCGAGACAGTATCCGGGTATGTATTCGGGTAATAGTTTACATTTGTTAGACGCTGCAAGGCAAACAAGAGCGATGACCTCGGTGTGAACTGGTTGGCATGTTATTCTGGAGAAAGTGAAGATAGCGGTTCAGTGCTGAAAGTGAGAGACAAACAAACTTGTGGTGCTCATTCTGTCCATGACACACGTTCCAGATTTACATAAGACAATCTTGATTTTTATGTTTATGATGGGAGAGATACCCAAAGTCAACCAGTGCTTTCAAATCTAATGTCTCTGCATCAGATTTACAATATCTCTTGTATCGCGTCTCTTTGCTCTGTTTCAATAACATTAAAAATAGTTGAGACATTTGTCCTCGTAAGATGTCAATGCTGATAGCGGTTACACGGGGACGTAATTTCGATAAGAGACAAATGACAGACAGGACGAGATGTTTAACACTGTGTGTCGGCTCCAGCGTCAGAGATGGCGGACACATCTCTTGGTCAGCGACATGAGATATCCGTCCTTTCCCAAGATTTGACATTTTTGACAATCTGTGATGGTGACAATTGTCACCCTGGCGGATACATCCGTTATCGATGATAACATCCACGCATAACGATTTGGAACTCTACAATATAGAGGCTACCACATTACAATATAGAGACTACTGCACTACAATATAGAGACTACTACACTACAATATAGAGACTACAACACTACATATAGAGACTATTACACTATAATATAGAGACTATTACACTACAATATAGAGACTACTACACTACAATATAAAGACTATTATACTACAATACAGAGCCTATTACACTACAATAGAGAGCCTACTACACTACAATATAGAGAATACTACACTACAATACAGAGACTATTACACTACAATAGAGAGACTATTACACTACAATATAGAGACTATTACACTACAGTATAGAGACTAATACACTACAATATAGAGAATAATACACTACAGTATAGAGACTAATACACTACAATATATAGACTATTTCACTACAATATAGAGAATAATACACTACAATATAGAGACTATTACACTACAATATAGAGACTACTATACTACAATATAGAGACCACTACACTACAATAGAGATACTATTACACTACAATATAGAGACTACTACACTACAATATAGAAACTATTACACTACAATATAGAAACTATTACACTACAATATAGAGACTACTACACTACAATAGAGAGACTATTACACTACAATATAGAGACTACTAAACTACAATAGAGAGACTACTACACTCCAATATTGAGATTACTACAATACAATATAGAGACTACAGTGTTGAGGAGCAAGATGCCTCTTGATATTCGACTGCCTTTATTTATTCAGAATCGTTCTTTCAAGGATTACTGATTATAAACATACTTAAATAGTTAATACAATCCAAAAGAATTTGTTCTTTAATAGTTGCCGAGTTTGATATTTGATCTTCTGAATTGAAGTGACTCTAATCTAACACTGAAATCTGATATGTTCGGTAGTCGAAAAGGATGGACTAGAAACGGGGTGAGAAACCTGCGGACTGCGGGCTATATGTGGGCTGCGGGCTACATGCGGACTGATGGAAAGTTTAATGCGGCCTTCAAGACCTTCCGAGCAATGCAAAAATTTTAATTTAAATGCACAAATTGTGATTGATGTCTTTTTTTCCGCTGTTATAAAAGCCATTGAAATAAGCACAGCGTAAAATTGTCATTATAATAATCATAATCATCACATCATATTTTAAAATGATTCCTATGTTTTTTTGTGAACTGAACTCGGTATGAATTTTCTAATCCCATCTTTAATGATGTATATTACAAATAATCATGCGACCCTTTGCGCACAAAGATTGGAGAGTGTTGTGTGACCTGGAGAGTGTGGTCTTGTGTTAACTGGAGAGTGTGGTCTTGTGTTAACTGGAGAGTGTGGTTGGTCTAGTGTTACCTGGAGAGTGTGGTCTTGTGTTAACTGGAGAGTGTGGTCTGGTGTTACCTGGAGAGTGTGGTCTTGTGTTAACTGGAAAGTGTGGTCTTGTGTTACCAAGGTCATGCTTCCCAAGTACAAAAGCCACTGCAGAGCTAAAGACGCAATCCAATACTATACAGGGCCACCATCAATCCAATACAATGCCACGCTACATACAATCCAATACAATACCAGGCCACCATCACCCCGAAAATGCCAATCTTAACACTTGCTCCATCTGCAGATTGCCCCCCCCCCCATGATTGGCCCCCACCCGCCACCTTTTCAGTCTCAGACACAGCCAGTACAAGTAACCACAACTTGATCACGATATTTTTAACTTGAAAAGTTTGAACGTTGAAATTAGAAGTTATGAAAAGTCAATGTTTTCTTTTAAATAAGAAAGTTCTGTTAGCTGCACCTTTACAACCTGATATGTCAGCCGTGTGTCTTGTAATGTGTCTGCGCCAAGATTGTCTCGTACGACCGATTTCAGCAAACTATTTATGGCTTTGTTAAGTGGTTAGCTTCCATAGTCATCCACGTGACAGATGATGACATGTCATGTTGCTGGGAGTTGAACCCCAGACTGTCCGCTCGCATGAATTCATCACACGCCTCACTAGCCACACATTCAGATATGTCAAAATTTAAAAAAAAAATTAATTTAAAGAAAAGCGGAAGCAGTAATTTTGAAGATAAAGCGTTATTTGTATCACTGAAAGCGTTATTTGTATCACTGAAAACTCGCACATCCTCGGAGAAACTTGAGAGTTACGCCCCGTCAGCCTTCTTTATAACCCTATAAACAATAGACGGTGATTTGAACTGCCCAATGACGTCATTGGCCCACGTGACAAGACACTGGTTAACCAATATCATATGACACACGGCCGAACTTGGTTTTCTAATGGACAATTCTGTGAATCCTTTCAGGGGCGTAACCTTCCCAAGTGTACAAAATAATGAACAGTTGCGAAAATAATTTTATTGATCAATTTTCGCCTTCCAAACACGTTGTCCAATCCAAATTGTAACCAACGTCCCTCTGAAAGAAGAACAACGGCGTCACCGTTTGGAAATATTGGACTGTCCAGAAAAGCAGTCTTCGACATTTCATGAAAAAGGGTGGGGAGACTTGGTTATGACTCGGGGTGACCTTGTGGCCTCCTCTGCGTTAATATAAGAAAATTTTGATGTGATTCTCCAACGTCTACGATCATGCGATAACATCACAATGGTATCCTACGCCAAAACCAATGTCACATTATCCTTACCAACAATGTAGATACAACATTACGAGTGAAATCATGGAAATAAATAGAGATAACTCATTCACAAAAATGCAAATGAAATTTTACTTATAGGATAGGCGCAACCAATATCTCAGGATTGACGCGACCAATATCTCAAGATAGACGCGACCAATATCTCAAGATAGACTCGACCAATATCTCAAGATAGTAGCGACCAGTATCTTATGATAGACGCCACCAATATCTCAGAATCGCAACTCGCAACCAATATATCAGGATAGTCGCAAAAAATAGCGTATGTTGCTGACCTCTATTCCCACATTCTGAATATACTACACACAATAACAGTCCCACGCTTCTAAATGAAAACAGTCCCACACATCCAAACTAAAACAGCCCCACACTTCCACACTAAAACTGCCCCACCATTCCACACTAAAACAGCCCCACAATTCGACACCATGTAATCCATTAATCTTATGATATGGAGCAGCTCTTACAGAAGAATGTAGGGGAAAGGGAGATAATCCAGGCTAGTCACACCGGAGCACGTCAGTGACTTGCTCCACCAATCAGAATCAATCTAAGGATACTAGGAGTCACGAGCTCATCCTTCAGGGCTCGAGCTCTTCCGAAAATCCTTAAAGAATTTAGAAATATTCATTTGATCTTTTAGGCCAGCGGTTCTCAACCTGTGTTAGAGGTCGCGAGACCCTTTTCCAGGGGTCGCCTAAGACCATCAGAAAACACATATGCTCTACAGTTATGAAGTAGCAACAAACACAATTTTTGGCTGGGGGGGGGGGTCGCCACAACATGATTAACTGTATTAAAGGGTCGCGGCATTGGGAAGGTTGAGAACCACTGTTTTAGGCAAAGAAGGGGTGGGGGGGGGTGGGTGGGCGCGGCGTTAATTGTTGCGGGTTGCCCGTACATACAACTGGAAGTACGTTATATCGGTAAATGATCGACATTGTGATCATTGTTAAACTAATTTGTAATTCTCTAAAAATTATTTATCAACATTAGATTATAGACATTCATTTAGTAAAGTACGTGAAAAATATATATTGTTTACATCAGAAATATGTTCTATACAAACAAAATTAATTCAATTACAAACATTCTAGGTCTCGTTTCCAATAGCTTTTGTATGAAAGATGCCATGATTTAAATAATGAAAGATGCCATGATTTAAATAATGAAAGATGCCATGATTTAAATAATGAAAGATGCCATGATTTAAATAATGAAAGATGCCATGATTTAACATAACAAAGAAATTGGTTGACACTCATTGACAGACAAAATGAAGGCTCATAGTTGAGGTATATAAGTATCTGACCAACACAATCGCCAATAACCGAGTTTGTTTAAGAAGGAAAAAAACAATCAAAGGGCATCTTCTAACCAATTGTTGTCCTTTTTAAAGATCATAACACAGAGTGATCTTCATTATTATTACGGTCAAAGCCCCTAAAGATCATAACACAGAGAGATCTTCATTATTATTACGGTCAAAGCCCCTAAAGATCATAACACAGAGAGATCTTCATTATTATTACGGTCAAAGCCCCTAAAGATCATAACACAGAGAGATCTTCATTACTATTACGGTCAAAGCCCCTAAAGATCATAACACAGAGAGATCTTCATTACTATTACGGTCAAAGCCCCTAAAGATCATAACACAGAGAGATCTTCATTACTATTACGGTCAAAGCCCCTAAAGATCATAACACAGAGAGATCTTCATTACTATTACGGTCAAAGCCCCTAAAGATCAATAAAGATCATAACACAGAGATATTCATTACTATTACGGTAAAAGCCCCTAAAGATCATAACACAGAGAGATCTTCATTACTATTACGGTCAAAGCCCCTAAAGATCATAACACAGAGATATTCATTAATATTACGGTAAAAGCCCCTAAAGATCATAACACAGAGAGATCTTCATTACTTTTACGGTCAAAGCCCCTAAAGATCATAACACAGAGATATTCATTACTATTACGGTAAAAGCCCCTAAAGATCATAACACAGAGAGATCTTCATTACTATTACGGTCAAAGCCCCTAAAGATCATAACACAGAGATATTCATTACTATTACGGTAAAAGCCCCTAAAGATCATAACACAGAGAGATCTTTATTACTATTAAGGTCAAAGCCCCTAAAGATCATAACACAGAGAGATCTTCATTACTATTAAGGTCAAAGCCCCTGTCGAATCATTTGTTTAGTGTTAATCTGTTCATGAAAGCTTTCTTTAAGTCGAATTTCACATGAGACACTCGTATTTCAATTGAATTCAGACAAAACTTAAATGTGTGTTTTTTTATATTTTTGAATTTATTAGCCTGCACATACTTTCTTTGTGTAAAGCATTTTTTAATGCTACTTTTTAGTGCGTTTAAAGTCGTCTTTGATAACAACTCAGATGTGACCTTAAAGTTCAGCATGAGCTCCCCTCCCTCTCCCCCCACCCCCTCCTTTTCTCCTGCCCTTCCATGAACGCAGCAGACAATATCAACCACGAGAAAAACGGTGAGCCAAGCGAGAGAGTCGCGTGTGTCAACAAAATTATGGAAAAACCCCATGGGTTCGAGAGTAAAAAAATAATTAATCTAGGCACCGTCATTGTAACATAAACCAGGTGCAACCAGGTGCAACCATGTAGCACCATTAACAGTAAGCATGTGACGGCATGTGAAAGATGGATGTTAAAAATATGGACGAATAATATTGCTCTACATTATTTTGTTATAAATAGTTGAGGCCACTTTCTCGCAGACAAGAATAGAATATCTCTGTTGACTCTGGTTGTCGGTATCATGGATAGTAAGCCATAGTGATAATTCCCTTTGTCACAAGATCATGGGATTTCAAATGTATTAAAGATCATGGGATTTCAAATGTATCAAAGATCATGGGATTTCAAATGTATCAAAGATCATGGGATTTCAAATGTATCAAAGATCATGGGATTTCAAAAGTATCAAAGATCATGGGATTTCAAATGTATCAAAGATCATGTGATTTCAAATGTATCAAAGATCATGGGATTTCAAATGTATCAAAGATCATGGGATTTCAAATGTATCAAAGATCACGAAAAAGTCATTAAAAATCATTAAACAGCACCTGAAAGTCATTCATCGTGACATTTATCATGGTATTTTTTCAATGCTCTTCATGGATGTTTATCGTGACGTAACCAATGACAAGGCCCAAGTGGCGTACGTAGAGTGGGGTGGGGGTGTGTGGCTGCGGTCTTATCGGGGGTGGGTTCACGTTTTTCAACATACTTCACGACATTTTTGGCCAACTGCAGCGTTTTTCATGAAAGGGGCAGCAAAATCATGACTCTCGCGGTCGGTTCTCACCCTTGCTAAGCCACTGTAGTGCTGCCTTACCAAAGTGAGAATCACTCCTTCTGTCTTATGTTACAATAAAATAAACCTAACAAAAAGTGAGCCTTGATGATGACGACATGTTCAAGAATCGATATGTTGATTACTTAGCCAACTCAAGAAATTAGCGCAAACCACATTTCATCTTGTGCTTAGCTTACCTGCGTCTCCGAACAAGGGCAAGAAGCAGATCAACACTGCATGATGAAAAGATAACTCGGTCTGGTGAAAAGTTAACTCCTTTAGATGAAGAGATAACGTCACCCAAAGAGCACGAGATATTATTCAGCGGACAGATAACTCTGCTTGAACAAATAACTCTTGTTTGATGGGCGTAAAATAAATTTTGAGTTAAGCAACTTTGTTGGTCAGGACAACTCTGTTATGTAATGGCATATTCCTATCCACTAAACCCGGGGTCGGGAACCTATGGCTCGCGAGCAAGATGTGGCTCTATTGATGGCTGCATCTGGCTCGCAGACAAATGTTCGATTATAAAAAAAAGTTGCATTAATGGTAAGAAATACTCATTATTGATTAGCAACAGCATAACGATGTTATTAAAAAGAATTCAGAGACGTAATTATTGCATTTTTAGTGTTGAAATTACACAAAATGCATACATTTACTTTAATTTTCAGTTTTAAACATAATGTAAGGCTCTCACAGAATTACTTTTCAAAATATGTGGTGTCCATGGCTCTTTCAGATAAAAAGGTTCCCGACCCCTGTGCTAAACTATAGGGTAGGATCGAACCTTTTCGGTGTACTTCGTATAATTTATTGACAAGTCGTATAATATAGTATAACAAATAAATTCAAATATAGTATGAAATAGGTATTGAAACGTAGTATAAAATCAAATAATATATATTGAAATTAAGTACCTATAAGATACATTCATGACATACATTCATGACATACATTCATGACATACATTCATGACATACATTCATGACATACATTCATGACATACATTCATGACATACATTCATGACATACATTCATGACATACATTCATGACATACATTCGTGACATACATTCATGACCTACATTCATGACATACAGTATAACATAGACTTGAAATGTAGCATCAAAGCACGCCAAACTTTGGTCTCTGACAAGGGGGTGCTAGGGTGGCGGCCCACCTAACCCTACCTACGCCGGTGATGTATTATTCCTACATTCGGTGCCATGAACAACTGTATATATAATAACTATTAGTCCATGTCCTCTTAACATAACACTCCGAACATCACACTCCGAACATCACGCTCCGAACATCACACTCCTAACATCACACTCCTAACATCACACTCCTAACATCACACTCCTAACATCACACTCCTAAGATCACACTCCTAACATAACACTCCTAACACCACACTCCGAACATCACGCTCCGAACATCACACTCCTAACATCACACTCCTAACATCACACTCCTAAGATCACACTCCTAACATCTCACTCCTAACATCACACTCCTAAGATCACACTCCTAAAATTACACTCCTAACATCACACTCCTAACATCACAATCCTAACATAACACTCCTAACATCACACTCCTACCACAGACTCAAAGAATGACCGAAATATCGAACTTTTCCATTATTCAGTTTTTTACGTTACAAAAAACTGCATGTCCCGCCCACCCAGCCCCCCCTCCTCTCCCCTTTCCTCCCCCTCCCCTTTCCTCCCCGCCCATTCTTGTAGAATCACAGATTTCTGAAAATACAACAAATAAATAACTCACGGTCGAAACATTTGACCAACAAATGCCCAAACATGATAACAAAACGTTTCCATGTGTTTTACAAAATCCAGTTTCCGATGTTTCAAAGACGACAAATTGCATCCATTAGAAAATGGTGGACATAGGACAAGCAATAAAGTAAAGAAGTCTTAGTGTTATTAGGCTATTTACAGATTGAAAAAAACCTTTGCCTAAAAAAAACCTTTGCCGTGAAATATTGTGTTCTGTCGTTAATTTAACAAGCTGTCAATGTGATGCTCAATATGTCTTTCCGAAGATGTCCATTTAAAAGTCAAGTTGAGTGAATTATTGAACATAATATTAAGGTGAACCAGGAAAACACAAACGAGAAAGTAAATGAGAATTCAAGCTCTAATCAACGAGGAGTCTGGCTACAGTGCTACTATGTCACTTTCTCTGACAGCCTGGCTACAGTGCTACTATGTCACTTTCTCTGACAGCCTGGCTACAGTGCTACTATGTCACTTTTTCTGACACCCTGGCTACAGTGCTACTATGTCACTTTCTCTGACAGCCTGGCTACAGTGCTACTATGTCACTTTCTCTGACAGCCTGGCTGCAGTGCTACTATGTCACTTTCTCTGACACCCTGGCTACAGTGCTACTATGTCACTTTCTCTGACACCCTGGCTACAGTGCTACTATGTCACTTTCTCTGACACCCTGGCTACAGTGATACTATGTCACTTTCTCTGACAGCATGGCTACAGTGCTACTATGTCACTTTCTCTGACAGCCTGGCTGCAGTGCTACTATGTCACTTTCTCTGACAACCTGGCTACAGTGCTACTATTTCACTTTCTCTGACAGCCTGATTACAATGCTTCTATTTCACTTTCTCTGACAGCCTGATTACAATGCTTCTATTTCACTTTCTCTGACAGCCTGATTACAATGCTACTATTTCACTTCCTCTGACAGCCTGATAACAGTGCTCCCATGTTACTTACTCTGTTATATAAACTTGTAAAGTAAACATGAGACATCATTATAAGATAGTTCTTTTAACTAAGTAAAGTCTGTTTTTTTTAAAAATTGAACTCATTCCATTTAACAAAGTTATACAAAAAGGATAACAAATCTGACCATTAACATTATATTCCCATTGTTTAGATGTCTGTGTTTTAAACACCATGATTACACATTTGAATATAACAAACAAATTACCACCATGATCACACATTTGAATATGTCAGACAAATTACCACCATGATCACACATTTGAATATGTCAGACAAATTACCACCATGATCACACATTTGAATATGTCAGACAAATTACCACCATGATCACACATTTGAATATTTCAGACAAATTACCACCATGATCACACATTTGAATATGTCAGACAAATTACCACTATGATAATACATTTGAATATGTCAGACAAATTACCACCATGATCACACATTTGAATATGTCAGACAAATTACTACCATGATCACACATTTGAATATGTCAGACAAATTACCACCATGATCACACCTTTGAATATGTCAGATAAATTACCACCATGATCACACATTTGAATATGTCGGACAAATTACCACCATGATCACACCTTTGAATATGTCAGACAAATTACCACCATGATCACACATTTGAATATGTCAGACAAATTACCACTATGATCACACATTTGAATATGTCAGACAAATTACCACTATGATCACACATTTGAATATGTCAGACAAATTACCACCATGATCACACATTTGAATATGTCAGACAAATTACCACTATGATCAAACATTTGAATATGTCAGACAAATTACCACCATGATCACACATTTGAATATGTCAGACAAATTACCACCATGATCACACATTTGAATATGTCAGACAAATTACCACCATGATCACACATTTGAATATGTCAGACAAATTACCACCATGATCACACATTTGAATATGTCTGACAAATTACCACCATGATCACACATTTGAATATTTCAGACAAATTACCACCATGATCACACATTTGAATATGTCAGACAAATTACCACTATGATCACACATTTGAATATGTCAGACAAATTACAACCATGATCACACATTTGAATATGTCAGACAAATTACCACCATGATCACACCTTTGAATATGTCAGATAAATTACCACCATGATCACACATTTGAATATGTCAGACAAATTACCACCATGATCACACCTTTGAATATGTCAGACAAATTACCACCATGATCACACCTTTGAATATGTCAGACAAATTACCACCATGATCACACATTTGAATATGTCAGACAAATTACCACTATGATCACACATTTGAATATGTCAGACAAATTACCACCATGATCACACATTTGAATATGTCAGACAAATTACCACCATAATCACACCTTTGAATATGTCAGACAAATTACCACCATGATCACACATTTAAATATGTCAGACAAATTACCACCATGATCACACATTTGAATATGTCAGACAAATTACCACTATGATCAAACATTTGAATATGTCAGACAAATTACCACCATGATCACACATTTGAATATGTCAGACAAATTACCACCATGATCACACATTTGAATATGTCAGACAAATTACCACCATGATCACACATTTGAATATGTCAGACAAATTACCACCATGATCACACATTTGAATATGTCAGACAAATTACCACCATGATCACACATTTGAATATGTCAGACAAATTACCACCATGATCACACATTTGAATATGTCAGACAAATTACCACCATGATCACACATTTGAATATGTCAGACAAATTACCACCATGATCACACATTTGAATATGTCAGACAAATTACCACCATGATCACACATTTGAATATGTCAGACAAATTACCACCATGATGACACATTTGAATATGTCAGACAAATTACCACCATGATGACACATTTGAATATGTCAGACAAATTACCACCATGATCACACATTTGAATATGTCAGACAAATTACCACTATGATCACAAATTTGAATATGTCAGACAAATTACCACCATGATCACACATTTGAATATGTCAGATAAATTACCACCATGATAACACATTTGAATATGTCAGACAAATTACCACCATGATCACACATTTGAATATGTCAGACAAATTACCACCATAATCACACATTTGAATATGTCAGACAAATTACCACCATGATCACACATTTGAATATGTCAGACAAATTACCACCATGATCACACATTTGAATATGTCAGACAAATTACCACCATGATCACACCTTTGAATATGTCAGACAAATTACCACCATGATCACACATTTGAATATGTCAGACAAATTACCACCATGATCAAACATTTGAATATGTCAGACAAATTACCACCATGATCACACCTATGAATATGTCAGACAAATTACCACCATGATCACATCTTTGAATATGTCAGACAAATTACCACCATGATCACACCATTGAATATGTCAGACAAATTACCACCATGATCACACCATTGAATATGTCAGACAAATTACCACCATAATCACACCATTGAATATGTCAGACAAATTACCACCAAGATCACACCATTGAATATGTCAGACAAATTACACCATGATCACACCTTTGAATATGTCAGACAAATTACACCATGATCACACCATTGAATATGTCAGACAAATTACCACCATAATCACACCTTTGAATATGTCAGACAAATTACACCATGATCACACCTTTGAATATGTCAGACAAATTACCACCATAATCACACCATTGAATATGTCAGACAAATTGCCACCATAATCACACCTTTGAATATGTCAGACAAATTACCACCATGATCACACCTTTGAATATGTCAGACAAATTACCACCATGATCACACCATTGAATATGTCAGACAAATTACCACCAAGATCACACCATTGAATATGTCAGACAAATTACACCATGATCACACCTTTGAATATGTCAGACAAATCACACCATGATCACACCTTTGAATATGTCAGACAAATTACACCATGATCACACCTTTGAATATGTCAGACAAATTACCACCATGATCACACCTTTGAATATGCCAGACAAATTACCACCATGATCACACCATTGAATATGTCAGACAAATCACACCATGATCACACCTTTGAATATGTCAGACAAATCACACCATGATCACACTTTTTGAATGTGTCAGACAAATTACACCATGATCACACCTTTGAATATGTCAGACAAATTACCACCATGATCACACCTTTGAATATGCCAGACAAATTTCCACCATGATCACACCATTGAATATGTCAGACAAATCACACCATGATCACACTTTTGAATGTGTCAGACAAATTGCCACCATGATCACACCATTGAATATGTCAGACAAATCACACCATGATCACACATTTGAATGTGTCAGACAAATTGCCACCATAATCACACCTTTGAATATGTCAGACAAATTGCCACCATAATCACACCTTTGAAAAAGTTAGAGAAATTAATTGCCAACACAAACTAATGACACCATTAAAAGAATAAATATATACAATCATAATAAGTTTCAGAAATCAGAAATGAGTTTTAGCAGCGTGTGAAGGGAGATAATTCAAAGAAATTTTAATTTCACTTTAAAAGTAGGAAAACAAGATTTGTAACCATCAAACGATAAGACAACGTCATATTGCCAGGACAACTTCATATTGCCAGGACAACGTCATATTGCCAGGACAACGTCATATTGCCAGGACAACGTCATATTGCCAGGACAACTTCATATTGCCAGGACAACGTCATATGCCCAGGACAACTTCATATTGCCAGGACAACTTCATTTTGCCAGGACAACTTCATATGCCCAGGACAACTTCATATTGCCAGGACAACTTCATTTTGCCAGGACAACTTCATATGCCCAGGACAACTTCATATTGCCAGGTCAACGTCACATTGCCAGGACAACTTCATATTGCCAGCATAACTTCATGTTCCCAGGAAAACATAATATTTATACGTCAACATCATGTTTCATTTGTCCTAACATTAAAAATATGTTGGTTCATTTAAGCAGGACATTAAATAGTTGTCCGTAGATAATGTTTTCCTCTTTTTAGCGTATTGACGTCATCTTCCTGGGATTGCTGAGAAGATTTATTGTTCCTCGGTAAAGGAACATGCCCGCCAATCCATTCAGTAACATTTAATACCATTTTTGTGATGCTGTCTACACTTATTTTTGAGCGAAGTTCAATAACTTAAATAATTTGATGTTTTACCTTGCTTCAATGTTCCAGTGTGTGAGTCGTGGATCCGGAGTACAAACATTGATTTCTTACGACTCCGAATTCCTGTATCTGAGTTTCCTCTTATAATGACTGGTTTGGGTATCACGTAACCCATTTAAAATCTCCCATACATATCTGCTGCATTTATGCTGATACAGACAGGTCAGAGGTCGCTCCTCATTCACGTCATTCAGACTCCTAAATCTCCATATTCTAATCGATCACAGGGAAATGTCTCTCTCCGCCCGACCCATCTTGTCTGCTGGTCTACAAGGAAGGTCGTAACCCCCCTCCGCCAACTCCCGACCTCGCCTTGTCCTCGGGTACTCTAACCGTTAACGCAACGTGAACGATTAACGACCACTCTCTCCCCCCCCCCCCATCCTCAACCCAACTTCCATGATACGGGGAAGTGGGGGGGGGGTGTCAGGCTATTTCCTCTGACTTGCCCAACGTTCAATAAAAGCTAATCAAAGCGGGCACATGCAACTAATCGAAGACATCAATGAGCCGAATTACAGGGAGAGAAACACAACCCTGAACCACTCTATTAATACCTGAACTGGGGGAGGGGGGAGAGGGGGCGGGGCGGGGTGAGCAGGTTCCTGAGATCTGCATACCTTTTGCCTTAAGCATTTATGCAGAGTCAGAACAGAATATTTCTTTCTAGAGTCATAGTTTGCAGACAACATGACATGTTCAAATTGCCCTGAAAATACAGGTTTGTCTATGTATTGAGGAATCTGCCTAGGAATTTAAGGGTGTCCAACACCCTTACCTTATATTTCAAGTCATATCTATTCAATGTCTAAGTCATAGAGCGTGTGATTTCTAAGTCAAATACCGTGTGATGTCTAAGTCATAACCGTGTGATGTGTAAGTCATAGACCATGTGATGTCTAAGTTATTGACCGTGTGATGTCAAAGTCATAGACCGTGTGATGTCTAAGTCATAGACCGTGTGATGTCTCAGTCATAGACCGTGTGATTCTCAGCCATAGACCGTATGAGTGTCAGTCATAGACCGTGTGATGTCTCAGTCATTGTCCTGTGATGTCCTCTAATGGGTGTAAGATCCTGATCTTATATGATCATCATTTTCTCAAGGCAAATTAAACTACAATAATATTCTGTTTCAACTGATTGTCTCTGTATGAAGTAGTACACGGATAAACCACCGTACATAGGGAGAAACACGTACACACTTGGGGAGAAAATACCTACATGCTTGGGGAGAAAACACGTACATGCTTGGGGAGAAAACACGTACACTCTTGGGGAGAAAACACGCACTAGCTTGGAGAGAAAACGCGCATTAGCTTGGGGAGAAAAAACGTACTAGCTTGGGGAGAAAACACGTACTAGCTTGGAGAGAAAAAACGTACTAGCTTGGAGAGAAAACACGTACACTCTTGGGGAGAAAACACGCACTAGCTTGGAGAGAAAGCACGTACTAGCTTGGTGAGAAAACACGTACTAGCTTGGAGAGAAAACACGTACTAGCTTGGAGAGAAAACACGTACTAGGTTGGGGAGAAAACACGTACTAGCTTGGAGAGAAAACACGTACTAGCTTGGAGAGAAAACACGTACTAGCTTGGGGAGAAAACAAGTACTAGCTTGGAGAGAAAACACGTACTAGCTTGGAGAGAAAATACGCACTAGCTTGGGGAGAAAACAAGTACTAGCTTGGAGAGAAAACACGTACTAGCTTGGAGAGAAAACACGTACTAGCTTGGAGAGAAAACACGTACTAGCTTGGAGAGAAAACAAGTACTAGCTTGGCGAGAAAACACGTACTAGCTTGGAGAGAAAACACGTACTAGCTTGGAGAGAAAACACGTACTAGCTTGGGAAGAAAACACGTACTAGCTTGGAGAGAAAACACGTACTAGCTTGGAGAGAAAACACGTACTAGCTTGGGGAGAAACACGTACTAGCTTGGCGAGAAAACACGTACTAGCTTGGAGAGAAAACACGTACTAGCTTGGAGAGAAAACACGTACTAGCTTGGAGAGAAAACACGCACTAGCTTGGGGAGAAAAAACGTACTAGCTTGGAGAGAAAACACGTACTAGCTTGGAGAGATTTGTGCATGATCGAACCTCTCTTTTGTGCATGATGCTTGGAGAGAAAACACGTACTAGCTTGGAGAGAAAACAAGTACTAGCTTGGAGAGAAAACACGCACTAGCTTGGAGAGAAAACACGTACTAGCTTGGAGAGAAAACACGTACTAGCTTGGGGAGAAAACACGTACAAGCTTGGAGAGAAAACACGTACTAGCTTGGAGAGAAAACACGTACTAGGTTGGGGAGAAACACGTACTAGCTTGGCGAGAAAACACGTACTAGCTTGGAGAGAAAACACGTACTAGCTTGGAGAGAAAACACGTACTAGCTTGGAGAGAAAACGCGCATTAGCTTGGGGAGAAAAAACGTACTAGCTTGGAGAGAAAACACGTACTAGCTTGGAGAGAAAACACGTACTAGCTTGGAGAGAAAACACGTACTAGCTTGGAGAGAAACACGTACTAGCTTGTGGAGAAAACACGTACTAGCTTGGAGAGAAAACACGTACTAGCTTGGAGAGAAAACACGTACTAGCTTGGAGAGAAAACAAGTACTAGCTTGGAGAGAAAACACGCACTAGCTTGGAGAGTAAACACGTACTAGCTTGGAGAGAAAACACGTACTAGCTTGGGGAGAAAACACGTACAAGCTTGGAGAGAAAATACGTACTAGCTTGGAGAGAAAACACGTACTAGCTTGGGGAGAAAACACGCAATAGCTTGGAGAGAAAACACGTACTAGCTTGGAGAGAAAACACGCAATAGCTTGGGGAGAAAACACGTACTAGCTTTGGAGAGAAAACACGTACTAGCTTGGAGAAAAAACACGCAATATCTTGGAGAGAAAACACGTACTAGCTTGGAGAGAAAACATGTACTAGCTTGGAGAGAAAAACGTACTTGCTTGGGGAGAAAACAAGTACTAGCTTGGAGAGAAAACATGTACTAGCTTGGAGAGAAAACACGTACTAGCTTGGGGAGAAAACACGTACTGGCTTGGGGAAAATGAACAGCTGAACGAGTTTGCGTGCTCCACTATCGGAGGGCGGTAACTCACGCTACTGACATTCTACGAGACCTCGAGTGACCCTCGAAAAGATAAACAGGACAGTTAGTATCCATGACAACTTTGGCCGTCTCAGGTCTCCTTGAGACTTTAATTTGAATGCTCAAAAAGAGCTCAAGTGAGATGATGTCTCATGGCTGGGTGTGTGAGTGTGTGTGTGGGGGGGGGGTTCCTGGGGATGGTTTGGGGGTGGGAATGAGGTACTGTGTGGTGGTGCATGGCGTCAAGCGGTAGCAGGGACAGTAGAGTCAACATTCACATGTATTCATCCACCCTTCAAGTCAACATTCACATGAATTCAGCTAACCTTCAAGTCAACATTCACATGTATTCAGACAACCTTCAAGTTAACATTCACATGTATTCAGCCAACCTTCAAGTCAACATTCACATGTATTCAGCCAACCTTCAAGTCAACATTCACATGTATTCAGCCAACCTTCAAGTCAACATTCACATGTATTTAGCCAACCTTCAAGTCAACATTCACATGTATTCAGCCAACCTTCAAGTCAACATTCACATGAATTCAGCCAACCTTCAAGTCAACATTCACATGTATTCAGCCAACCTTCAAGTAGAGACCGACCGAATTTCGGCTTCGGCTTCGGTTTCGGCGCCGAAAGTGGCCATTTTATCACTTTCGGCCAAGTTTCGGTTTCGGGAGAAACTGAAAAGTTAACTTTCGGCTTTATTTCGGTTTCGGGAGAAACTGAAAAGTTAACTTTCGGCTTTTCTTTGGTTTCGGCCGAAATTGACTTAGACTTTCGGCCAACCGGCCGAAAGTGACTCAGGTTTTCGGTCAATTAAAACTCAGCAAAAGCTATTATATTTAACTACAAACTAAGCGATATTTAAGAACAAATTAAGCGATCTTTGTGAACAAACTAAACGATATTTAACAACAAACTAAATGACATTTATGAACAAACTAAACGATCTTTAAAACAAACTAAGTGATCTTTAAAAGCTATCTAAGCGATCTTTAATAACAAACTAAACGATCTTAAAGAACAAACTAAACTATTTTTAAGACCGAACTAAATAATCTTTAAGAACAAAACAAATGATCTTTAATAGTAAACTAAATGATTTATAAGAATAAAATAAGCGATCTTTAACAGAAAACTAAATTTTCTTTAGGAACAAACTAAAAGATCTTTAACAACGAACTGAGCGATCTTTAACAACAAACTAAACGATCTTTAACAACAAACTAAGCGATCTTTAAGAACAAACTAAACGATCTTTAAAAACAAATTAAGCGATCTTTTAAAACCACAATTTTTAGAGACCCGGTTTAAAAAAATAATATTTTGCATTAATTTCCCCCACCCCCCACCCCCCAATTTTTGCCAAATATTCTCCTACCATACTAATTTAAAATAAATTGTAAAGCAATTTAAATTACTTTTATATTAAAATGGTAAAATCCAAAGTATTCATTAGATCAAGGGTCTCAAACTCAAATCATCAAAAGGGGGGAGTGGAGGGGGGAGCGCAGGAGGTAGTGTCTGAATAAGAGTGGGCCGCATCAAGTAATCCACAAAAAAGCGATTACAACTGTTACAATCTGCTCAACCTTTATAAATAACAATAAAATCATTAAGGGTTCTCAAGAACTAGGATTCACTTTCATCCACCTACTCACTGTTGCATTCAAAATATATAGAAGCATTTTAAAAAAATAATCAGAATTAGACTAGTCGGTGAGATTCTACTGAAACCGTCGCGGAGAGTCACGTTATAGATTTGAGAATGGGTGAAACGGGCCGGCGCATTTACACTAAACTTTTCTGTCACGTAGCGGGCCGCAAAATATCGTCTTGCGGGTCACAAATGGCTCGCGGGCCGCGAGTTTGAGAACCCTATATTAGATGTTTATCTATTAATATTCACGATTATGTCATTTTTTATAAAAAGAATGTAAATATTTATACTTTCAAACACCATTTTCGATGTATGCAGAGTGTATGTGGGAACGAATTTCAAAATATCTTAACATTTCATTTTCGGTTTCGGCTTCGGTTTCGGCTTCGGCCGAAATTCATTTTTAACTTTCGGCCTTTTTTCGGTTTCGGCCGGAAGTCATTCTTAAACTTTCGGTCTTTTTTCGGTTTCGGCTGAAAGTCATTTTAAACTTTCGGCCTATTTTCGGCTTCGGCCGAAATCAGAAAATCACTTTCGGTCGGTCTCTACCTTCAAGTACACATTCACATGTATTCAGCCAACCTTCAAGTCAACATTCACATGTATTCAGCCTACCTTCAAGTCAACATTCACATGTATTCAGCCAACCTTCAAGTCAACATTCACATGTATTCAGCCAACCTTCAAGTACACATTCACATGTATTCAGCCAACCTTCAAGTACACATTCACATGTATTCAGCTAACCTCCAAGTCAACATTCGCATGTATTCAGACAACCTTCAAGTACACATTCACATGTATTCAGCCAACCTTCAAGTAAACATTCACATGTATTCAGCCAACCTTCAAGTACACATTCACATGTATTCAGCCAACCTTCAAGTCAACATTCACATGTATTCAGCCAACCTTCAAGTCAACAGTCACATGTATTCAGCCAACCTTCAAGTAAACAGTCACATGTATCAGCGAAACAAATAAAGTTAAATGCCTACTTTCACATCAGATGGACAAAATAAAACTATTTTATTTCAATTAAACTATATTATTAGGCACCAGGAAAATAAGATGTTCACGACATTTCAGCACCAAGGGTGTCGGAGGACCAACAGAAGCCAAACCACGACAAACGAACTCTCGTGGGCGTAGGTAAAGGAAGTCTGGGACGCAATGAATTGAGCTATTGTGTCATTTATTTTTTATTATTATTTCTCAGTACATGAAGAAATTCAAATTTAATATTATTTATGACTGTGTCCCCCTCCCTAGAGACGCCCAGTGTTCCTAAAGGACTTCCAAAATACGACGTCACGCCTAGGGGATTACGCGTCACGATTCGTAACCATGGGTGATAAAATGTCTGCTATGTGTTATAACATGTGGCAATGTGTAATAAAATGTCTGCTATGTGTTATAAATATGTGGCTATGTGTGATAAAATGTCTGATATGTGTTATAAATATGTGGCTATGTGTGATACCATGTCTAATATGTGTTATAAATTTGTGGCTATGTGTGATAAAATGTCTGATATGTGTTAAAAATATGTGACGATACTTTTGGGATTGGGGGGGGGGAGTAACATCGGCCAAAATCGCGTGACGTCACAATGGATGACCCTACTGACCAATCTTTCTAAGGACAATTATTTAACACTTCGCGTTATACCATCTTATGGGGTCATATGTTTAAAAAACGTTTGATTCTGATATCTAATAATTCAATCTCCATTCCCCAATAAGATCAGAGATATTTCATATTGTGGTCAGGAAGAGACGATGGTGCGCCCCCAAGAGTCAGGTCCCCAAAGGACCACTGGATTTATGGCACAAAAAGCACTTACTTCAGAGGTCATCCCTGGCCAAGTCCCGGCCACTGGACGGTCCACTGAGGCCATTCAGGAACCATAAAAGCAGAGGCAGTCATGAGATTGAATCCTGGCACGCCAGAGGGAGATATGGACGCGTCTAATCAATTCTCCTACATCATAGATCACGTGACAGAAATCGCTTTCTTGGTTGGTCCGGATAAATGACAGGGTTAAAACTAACGAATAGGGGAGCGATCTTTTGAGTGTCCACTCCAGTGGAGCTGAGAGAGTTGGGGTTTGGGGGGGGGGGCGGACCAAATAACGAATGCTTGCTAGAATTTAGAGATGAACTGTTGACACTTTACGGGAGTTTGTTTGTTTGTTGCTTTTTTGGTGTAAACCTGAAAAAAGGGGGGGGAACTCCTAAGGGTGGTAAGATATTATGTAGTCATGATTCGTCAACAGTGAGGAGGGCATCCATAGTGAGGAGGGGATCACTAGTGAGGAGGGCATCCATAGTGAGGAGGGCATCCATAGTGAGGAGGGCATCAATAGTGAGGGGGCATCCATAGTGAGGAGGGCATCACTAGTGAGGAGGGCATCCATAGTGAGGAGGGCATCACTAGTGAGGAGGGCATCCATAGTGAGGAGGGCATCACTAGTCAGGAGGGCATCCATAGTGAGGAGGGTATCACTAGTGAGGCGGGCATCCATAGTGAGGAGGGCATCACTAGTGAGGAGGGCATCCATAGTGAGGAGGGTATCACTAGTGAGGAGGGCATCCATAGTGAGGAGGGCATCCATAGAGAGGAGGGCATCAATAGTGAGGGGGGCATTCTTAGTGAGGAGGGCATCCATAGTGAGAAGGGCATTCATAGTAAGGAGGGCATCCATAGTGAGGGGGGGGCATCGAGCTTCTCCATTTCGTTTTTCAAAATAAAATTGACTTCGCTTTGTTGGTGTTTCTTTGTGGCCAAATGTTCGGAAGGCTAATTGACCCACTTCCTGTCATCCTGTCTAGCTGAATAGACACGTGTTATACAATTTTCAGCCCCACCCCAACACTCAAAAATCAGTTTTTCCTGTTTTTCAATGAGAAAATGAAAGAAATACGATGTAATGATTTTTTTTAAAAACTGTAGCTATCACTAGGTCACACACTGGTGCAGGAAACAATTTTGGGGTCAAGGCCCACGTTTTGACGGAGAAAACAATAGAATGTATTTCCAACAAACATTCAGTTGCTAAAATCCAACGCATGATAAATCACGTACAATTTATAAATGCAAAAAAAAAATGCACATAATGGATTTATACGAGAATCATGTTTAGAGGCCATGTTTATCTACTGCAGTGTACGTGCACATAGCATTGACCACATGTGTTGTGTCAAGTAATGGAAGCATCTACTTTTCTGATTTAGATTTGGAGTATACG
The DNA here is from genome assembly GCA_964033795.1 of Lymnaea stagnalis. Classification (NCBI taxonomy): domain Eukaryota; kingdom Metazoa; phylum Mollusca; class Gastropoda; family Lymnaeidae; genus Lymnaea; species Lymnaea stagnalis. Next base: position 804,406 of record CAXITT010000067.1, read on the forward strand.
AAGACGTCACAAAGCTTACAAAAGTAGATAAAGAAAAAATGTCATCTATTTTATTTCAGGCTGCTTTAATTTGTCGTCCCCCCTCCCCCCCCCCCCCCCCCCCCCCCCCCAGACTGACTCAGAAAAAAAAAATCTTCAGCCATTGAACATGAACGTTAGGAGTTATTTAGACCAGCTCTCACAAACCGGAGTTGAAACTAATCGGATATGAAATAGAGTCAGGATTCAAATGTATGCAATTGATATGACGCCAAACGAGAGGGCAGATACATTGACGAGAGACCTTGCTGCTCATTCACAACCTGACCGGCCCATGACTCAGTTGAAAAAAAAAGCCATTTTAATCAACATACACTTAGCAAATGAGAGGGCCAGTGTCCGGTTCCAAAGACGTCACTTCTACCTGGGTCAGGCGGTCAGGTGGGCCGGCAAAAAAGACTCTTGGAAGGCCGGATTAGGCCTGCGGGCCTTAATTTTATGACCACTGGTTTCAGAGGTGGTACATATTTTAACTTTTATTATAACTTTAAAGTAATCAGTGTGATGATCAAACATGAGATGATTAAGGTCATCTATCTGGTTAAGTCCACCAGAAAGTATTCATCTTCATCTCTATTTTCAGGGCCCACGATCAGTGTGTTGACAAGTGGTATTGAATTAGCGACTGACCCCAGCAAATGAAAATAACGACCGTAGAACAAACTAGTCCTCTGAACGTCTCCTGGGTGGCGACAACAAACAGCGCTGCGGCAATGTCCAGTTTGAAGACATGACCACGCATACACTGGTCAGTGATGAGCTCATAGGAAAGAACTATACCGAAACCCACGCAATTTATAGTCCACTATTGTCATAACATACACTCACAAACCACACGACGTCACGGCTGACCAAAACAACATTAAATGACAAAGATGACGTTTTTCATTTTGAAAGTAATAATAATGTCAACCGACCAGTATAAACAATTGTTTTAATACATTTAAAAAATGTAAATGCGTGACGTCATTCATTAGAATTTTGAACCGTTTGATGAAACAATCCGTTCAGGGTTTAAACTGTCAATATGTTTCTTGAGCTATGTAAAGTAACAATTATTTCTGGCCCTCTTCAAGACCACATACGTATGAGCTATACTATATTGTAAAGTATGACACATACTGTATTGTAATATGTGGCACATACTACTTTGTAATGTTTCGGAAAATACTGTATTGCAATATATGGCACACACTGTATTGTAATGTGTGGCACATACTATATTCTAATCTGTGGCACATACTGTACTGTAATGTGTGTCACATACTGTATTGTAATGTGTATCACGTATTGTAATGTGTGGCACATACTGTACTGTAATGTGTGGCACATAATGTATTGTAATGTATGGCACATAATCTATTGTAATGTATGCACATACTGTAAGGTAATGTATGGCACATACTTTATTGTAATGTGTGGTACATACTGTATTGTAATGTGTGGCACATACTCTATTGTAATTTGCTGCAAATACTCTGTTGTAATGTGTGGCACATACTTTATTGTAATGTGTGGTACATACTGTATTGTAATGTGTGGCACATACTCTATTGTAATTTGCTGCAAATACTCTGTTGTAATGTGTGGCACATACTTTATTGTAATGTGTGGCACATACTTTATTGTAATGTGTGGCACATACTTTATTGTAATGTGTGGTATATACTGCATTGTAATGCAAATAGATCAATAATTTTGTTACTTCACTCGACGTCCATTTCCATTCCACAAGTTAAGCTTACATTTCGAGAAACCAGTGAAGGGGCTGCGTCAAAGATCTGAATAGAAACACAGAAGTCAAAGACCTGAATAGCAGCACAGAAGTCAAAGATCTGAATAGCAGCACAGAAGTCAAATATATGTATAGTAGCACAGAAGTCAAATATGTGTATAGAAGCACAAAAGTCAAAGATCTGAATAGAAGCACAAAAGTCAAAGATCTCAATAGAAGCACAGAAGTCAAAGATCTGAATAGAAGCACAGAAGTCAAAGATCTGAATAGAAGAACAGAAGTCAAAGATCTGTATAGATCTAGAAGCACAGAAGTCAAAGATCTGAATAAAAGAACAGAAGTCAAAGATCTGAATAGAAGCATAGAAGTCAAAGATCTGTTTGGAAGCACAGAAGTCAAAGATCTGAATAGAAGAACAAAAGTCAAAGATCTGAATAGAAGCACAGACGTTAAAGATCTGTATAGAAGAACAGAAGTAAAAGATCTGAATAGAAGAACAGAAGTCAAAGATCTGAATAGAAGCACAGAAGTCAAAGATCTGTATAGAAGCACAGAAGTCAAAGATCTGAATAGAAGCACAGAAGTCAAAGATCTGAATAGAAGAACAGAAGTCAAAGATCTGTATATATCTAGAAGCACAGAAGTCAAAGATCTGAATAGAAGAACAGAAGTCAAAGATCTGAATAGAAGAACAGAAGTCAAAGATCTGAATAGAAGCACAGAAGTCAAAGATCTGTATAGAAGAACAGAGTCAAAGATCTGAATAGAAGCACAGACGTTAAAGATCTGTATAGAAGCACAGAAGTCAAAGATCTGAATAGAAGAACAGAAGTCAAAGATCTGAATAGAAGCACAGAAGTCAAAGATCTGTATAGAAGCACAGAAGTCAAAGATCTGAATAGAAGCACAGAAGTCAAAGATCTGAATAGAAGAACAGAAGTCAAAGATCTGTATATATCTAGAAGCACAGAAGTCAAAGATCTGAATAGAAGAACAGAAGTCAAAGATCTGAATAGAAGAACAGAAGTCAAAGATCTGAATAGAAGCACAGAAGTCAAAGATCTGTATAGAAGAACAGAGTCAAAGATCTGAATAGAAGCACAGACGTTAAAGATCTGTATAGAAGCACAGAAGTCAAAGATCTGAATAGAAGAACAGAAGTCAAAGATCTGAATAGAAGCACAGAAGTCAAAGATCTGTATAGAAGCACAGAAGTCAAAGATCTGAATAGAAGCACAGAAGTCAAAGATCTGAATAGAAGAACAGAAGTCAAAGATCTGAATAGAAGCACAGAAGTCAAAGATCTGAATACAAGCACAGAAGTCAAAGATCAGAATAGAAGAACAGAAGTCAAAGATCTGACTAGAAGCACAGAAGTCAAAGATCTGAATAGATTTACAGAAGTCAAAGATCTGAATAGAAGCACAGAAGTCAAAGATCTGAATACAAGCACAGAAATGAAAGAGCTGAATACAAGCACGGAACTCAAAGGGCTGAAGCTAAACGCACAGAAGTCAAAGAGATTTTATCGACAATTTTTTAGAAGAAAACCTGCTTGTTCATGAATAACTCATAGATCCACATTTTCCAGTCCACGAGACAAGCAAAAGGCCAGTGAATCGTTTTCTTGAGAGATGGTTTTTTTTCATCTAAAATGTAAGTAGCTACGAATCATGAAGAATGACTTGACCTATTTGGTCTATGTGAACGTGGTTTGCATGTTTTTCAAGGCCGTCAGTTCAGAACACTTGGGAGGCACGGGTGCACTTGACGATACCTATGCTACCCATGATACCAATGCTACCCAGGATACCAATGCTACCCAGGATACCTACGCTACCCATGATACTTACGCTACCCAGGTTACCTATGCTACCCATAATACCTATTCTACCCAAGATAGCTACGCTACCCAGTATACGAATGCTACCCAGGATACCAATGCTACCAGGATACCAATCATACCCAGGATACCTATGCTACCCATGATACCTATGCTGCACATGATATATATGGTACCCATGATACCAAATCTACGCATGATACCTATGCTACCCATGATACCAATCAGTGGCGTAGCTAGGGATTTGGAGACCGGGGGGGGGGGCTTGGCCTCTTTGGGGACCCCTGCATTTTGACATTCGACATTATTTATTGTTAAAAAAACACATTCGGACACTCCTTTGGGGGCCCCCTTAAATAGGGGCCCGGGGGATTTTCGAATTTGGACCCCCTCCCCTAGATTCGCCACTGATACCAATGCTACCTAGAATACCTATGCTACTCAGGATACCTATACTACCCATGATACCCATGATACCTATGCTATCCAGGATATATCGAAACATCACTTCCCCGGTAAACATGGCCGCTCAAAATTTATTTATAGAAGTTTAAATTTAAATGTTTATGTATTGCTAATTAAGAAAACATGTATGTGTATAGCTAATTGAGAAATATGTTTGTGTACAGCTCATTGAGAAAATGAAAAACGTGCATTTCATGAACTAATCCTTACAGTATGTGTCACCAACATAAAGTCTTAGACAGGCGCGAGGGGAATGGGTCGGCGTAACACTGAGTTGATCTTAAGCAGGTGATTTGAGTCAACAAGACCTACCCAAGATGCTACTTGACTACATAATCTATGCTCAAACCCAAGATGTTACTTGACTATATGACCTATGCTCCCACTCAAGATGTTACTTGACTATATGACCCATGCACCCACCCAAGATGCTACTTGACTACATCACCCATGCTCCCACCCAAGATGCTACTTGACTACCTGACCTATGCTCCCACCCAAGATGCTACTTGACTATATGAACTATGCTCCCACCCAAGATGTTACTTGACTACATGACCCATGCTACCACCCAAGATGTCACTTGACTACATGACCTATGCTCCCACCCAAGATGCTACTTGACTACATGACCAATGCTCCCCCCTAAGATGCTACTTGACCAAATGACCCATGCTCCCACCCAAGATGCTACTTGACTACATGACCCATGCACCCACCCAAGATGCTACTTGACTACATGACCTATGCTCCCACCCAAGATGCTACTTGACCACATGACCCATGCTCCCACCCAAGATGCTACTTGACCACATGACCCATGCTCCCACCCAAGATGCTACTTGACTACATGACCCATGCTCCCACCCAAGATGTTACTTGACCACATGACCCATGCTCCCACCCAAGATGTTACTTGAACACATGACCCATGCTCCCACCCAAGATGCTACTTGACTACATGACCCATGCTCCTACCTAAGATGCTACTTGACCACATGACCCATGCTCCCACCCAAGATGCTACTTGACTACATGACCCATGCTCCCACCCCAGATGTTACTTGACTACATGACCCATGCTCCCACCCAAGATGTTACTTGACCACATGACCTATGCTTCCACCCAAGATGTTACTTGACTACATGACCCATGCTCCCACCCAAGATGCTACTTGACTACATGACCATTGCTCCCACCCAAGATGCTACTTGACTACATGACCTATGCTCCCACCCAAGATGTTACTTGACCACATGACCCATGCTCCCACCCAAGATGTTACTTGACTACATGACCTATGCTCCCACCCAAGATGTTACTTGACTACATGACCCATGCTCCCACCCAAGATGTTACTTGACTACATGACCTATGCTCCCACCCAAGATGTTACTTGACTACATCACCAATGCTCCCACCCAAGATGTTACTTGACTACATGACCAATGCTCCCACCCAAGATGCTACTTGACCAAATGACCCATGCTCCCACCCAAGATGTTACTTGACCACATGACCCATGCTCCCACCCAAGATGCTACTTGACTATATGAACTATGCTCCCACCCAAGATGCTAACTTGACCACATGACCCATGCTCCCACACACAAAAAAGAGACGTACTGTCCTAAATGACCCCCCTCTACCCACTGTGGTCTAACCACTAAAGCCTGTGTTATCATAAACATTCTTAGTTCGACTTGAATAGATTAGTGAAAGGTCAGCCACTCGAGCCATAGACGTGACACTCCATCGAGTTACATCCGTGAACACACCTGGCTGGTGGAGTTACTTGTGCAGGTAAGCACGGCAGGCAAAATAAAAAAAAAAGGGGGGGGGGTGTGGACAGTGGGTACATACCAGCCAGGTCACAATTCTATTGAACATGAACAGTGGCTACATGACACTGGACAAAAGTTCACACACATCACATTGACATGCATCACATACTACGTGCATCATATAATCACAATTGTCGCATTCATCACAATGGCATGTGCATTAAATAGCCGCATTGAGTGGCTGCACTTGTATAGCACTGTGGAACTGCAGCACCCCTTTCCTCCACCCCCATTTTTCATTATTTATTTATTTTAAAACATAAAGTGTAATGATATTTTTGTAAAAATTTCTTTCTTTAACATCTGTACATTATAGTTAATTCTATGATAAATAATTCTCAACGTCAGAGGTCATCGTCATTCACAACGTCAAAGGTCATCGTTATTCACGACGTCAGAGGTCATCTTGACTCATCGTAAACAAAAAACAAACAAAAAATGCTTGTGTGGAACTGTGTTCCTTATAGTTCCAGTGGTGTTTGGTTGTTCCACGCATGCGCACATATGAGAGAGAGAGAGAGAGAGACACGCCTTCTCCCCACCCCCCTTAAGGAAAGCACTGTCGCTAACACAGTTCCTATTCTCTTGTCTGCGTGGAAGGCTGTTTACGTTTTGTATTGGTGTGTGTATGTGTGTGGCCTCTGTGGTGTATGTGTGTGGTCTCTGTGGTGTATGTGTGTGGCCTCTGTGGTACGTGTGTGGCCTCTGTGGTGTATGTGTGTGGTCTCTGTGGTGTATGTATGTGGCCTTTGTGGTGTATGTGTGTTACCTCTGTGGTGTATGTGTGTGGTCTCTGTGGTGTATGTGTGTGGCCTCTGTGGGTATGTGTGTGGCTCTGTGGTGCATGTGTGTGGCCTCTGTAGTGTACGTTTTATATTGGTGTGTGTATGTGTGTGGTCTCTGTGGTGTATGTGTGTGGCCTCTGCGGTATTGTGTGGCCTCTGTGGTGTATGTGTGTGGCCTCTGTGGTGTATGTGTGTGGTCTCTGTGGTGTATGTATGTGGCCTTTGTGGTGTATGTGTGTTACCTCTGTGGTGTATATGTGTGGTCTATGTGGTGTATGTGTGTGGTCTCTGTGGTGTATGTGTGTGGTCTCTGTGGTGTATGTGTGTGGCCTCTGTTGTGTATGTGTGTGGTCTCTGTGGTGTATGTGTGTGGCTTTGTTGTGTATATATGTCGCTTCTGTGGTGTATGTGTGGGGCCTATGTGGTGTATGTGTGTGGCTCTGTTGTGTATGTATGTGGCCTCTGTGGTGTATGTGTGTGGCCTCTGTGGTGTATGTGTGCGGTCTCTGTGGTGTATGTGTGTGGTCTCTGTGGTGTATGTGTGTGGTCTCTGTGGTGTATGTGTGTGGCCTCTGTTTTGTATGTGTGTGGTCTCTGTGGTGTATGTGTGTGGTCTCTCTGGTGTATGTATGTGGCCTCTGTGGTGTATGTGTGTGGCCTCTGTGGTACGTGTGTGGCCTCTGTGGTGTATGTGTGTGGTCTCTGTGGTGTATGTGTGTGGCCTCTGTGGTGTATGTGTGTGGCCTCTGTGGTGTATGTGTGTGGTCTCTGTGGTGTATGTGTGTGGCCTTTGTGGTGTATGTGTGTTACCTCTGTGGTGTATGTGTGTGGTCTCTGTGGTGTATGTGTGTGGTCTCTGTGGTGTATGTGTGTGGTCTCTGTGGTGTATGTGTGTGGCCTCTGTTGTGTATGTGTGTGGTCTCTGTGGTGTATGTGTGTGGCCTCTGTGGTGTATGTGTGTGGCCTCTGTGGTGTATGTGTGTGGTCTCTGTGGTGTATGTGTGTGGTCTCTGTGGTGTATGTGTGTGGTCTCTGTGGTGTATGTGTGTGGTCTCTGTGGTGTATGTGTGTGGTCTCTGTGGTGTGTGTGTGTGGTCTCTGTGGTGTATGTGTGTGGTCTCTGTGGTGTATGTGTGTGGTCTCTGTGGTGTATGTGTGTTGTCTCTGTGGTGTATGTGTGTGGTCTCTGTGGTGTATGTGTGTGGTCTCTGTGGTGTATGTGTGTGGCCTCTGTTGTGTATGTGTGTGTTCTCTGTGGTGTGTGTGTGTGGTCTCTGTGGTGTATGTGTGTGGTCTCTGTGGTGTATGTGTGTGGTCTCTGTGGTGTATGTGTGTGGCCTCTGTGGTGTATGTGTGTGGCTTTGTGGTGTATGTATGTCGCTTCTGTGGTGTATGTGCGTGGCCTCTGTGGTGTATGTGTGTGGTCTCTGTGGTGTATGTGTGTGTTCTCTGTGGTGTATGTGTGTGGTCTCTGTGGTGTATGTGTGTGGTCTCTGTGGTGTATGTGTGTGGTCTCTGTTGTGTATGTGTGTGTTCTCTGTGGTGTATGTGTGTGGTCTCTGTGGTGTATGTGTGTGGTCTCTGTGGTGTATGTGTGTGGTCTCTGTTGTGTATGTGTGTGGTCTCTGTGGTGTATGTGTGTGGTCTCTGTTGTGTATGTGTGTGGCCTCTGTGGTGTATGCGTGTGGCCCCTGTGGTGTATGTGTGTGGCCTCTGTGGTGTATGTGTGTGGCCTCTGTGGTGTATGTGTGTGGCCTCTGTGGTGTATCATTCATAAGAGTATTTGAATGTGATAATCTGCTGAAAAATGATCGATATATTCAATTTAAATACACATACATACATAGACATAAGTATACAGGTATAAATATCTCTGTTCAGGCTTTTAGTATTGTATGTAGTTTCTTCTTCTCTGTGAGTAAGTGTATCTTTGTCGTTTAGGAAAATATTAAAATTAATCCTTAACATTATGTTAAGCAGCACCGCCACTAATTTAAGTCAAGGACCAACACTGGCAGGGTTTCTTTCAGCTATATACGTGGAGCAAAAATATGTCCAACAAAAAAATCAACTGGCACTGCTGGCATTGACCCCCCCCCCCCCCCCCCCC